>VDFB02274714.1:26284235-26378999 GCA_007258455.2 Sequoia sempervirens
AAACCCTAAAAACCTCAACCCCCCTCTCTCTCTCAACCCTACACCCTCTACCCTTAAACCATAAACCATAATCCCTAAACCCTCTACCCTTAATGGTTAAACCCTAAACCCTTAAATTGTCTATCTTCTACCTTCTACCCTCTACCCTCAACCCTAAAAACCTAAACCCTAAACCTTTAAACCATTCTCCCTTAACCCTATACCCTCTACCATCAGCACTAAAACCCTCAACCCTCTTTCTTTATGTCTCTCTCTCTCTCTCTCTACCCTCTACCTTCTACCCTTTACCCTCGACCCTCAACCCTTAAACTGTAAACCCTTAACCCTATTGAGTGAAAATTATGTAATCCCTTTTCAATAGATTACACAACCTGATTTCAACCACAATTGTGTGAGATATGATCTCTCCTCTCAGAAAGGGGAGGCACCTTTCTTACTACTAACATAAACTAAAGTAAAAATAATTAAGTATTCACAAAATGTACACTACAATTACAAGATGGGGGGTGTGTCACATTCATAATTCTCTCTTTTTTTAGAGAAGATTTTTTACAATGCTTCACAGTTTATAGTTTTAATTCAATACAACTTTAAACTAAAAATAAAAAGGTAATTCCAATATTTCTATCATGTCAAAGCAAAGCATATAGATACTAGGTATGATAATAATAAACAATAAAATAAGAAATAAAATCTCACAAAGGCATAAAGTAATTTCGTATCTTTTCACCGATGGATCCTTGAGAGATGTAACATTATTCATATTAGAAGCACAAATTCTTCTTAGATACAACAATTATGTGAATAGCCTGAACAATTACAAGCATAAAGTCTTGTAGATCAACCACCAATAGTTATCCAAACATAAACACAAATCTGAATAAAGAGTGTAACACAAAGTCTACATAGATTTATTCAAAGCCCTTAGATCTCACACACTAATCACCACCAATTTGATCAAACCATAAGAGAATTGATTCCAACATAAAGTCTAGCATGCAACTTTCTTCTTTATTGATCAAAATCAAATTCACAAAGTTTCATACATTTGTTTCAAAATGAGTAGCACTTCATTGCTAGAGATAAAAGATAACCATTACAAAATAATTCCACCATATTTATAAAAGAGAGGGAAGAGAAAATCTAGGAAAAGTAGGTGAGAAAATTTAAGGAAAATCTCACCTACCTAAAGTAATTATTCAAAAATGTTATCCATCATTATAGGAAAACATCTCTGATTTTACATGTAATTAAATTTTGAAAAATGACATGTAAAATGTCAAAACTTATTTAAATAAAGCATGAAAAATGCTAAAACTGGGAAATCTAATCTAAGGAAAAAATTTTCCTTCTTCAACATCTTTCTCCATGAAAACTTCATGATGGCATGCACTTCATCACTGTCTGGCATTGGAGTGTACTTTGGAGATGACGAGGATTCTTGATATTAACTCCTAAGATGAGATTGAAGACTTTCCGATGCCTTTCAAATCTAAAATAGGTTGGGAATCCATCATTTTGTTCATTGAAGCTATTGAGAAAGCTTCATCTTCAAATTCTTCTTGGCGCTAAAAATCAGCGCTTTAGCATATTAAAGGACTTGGGTAGTTTCATGTAAAAGAAGTGAAAAATGGAGCTTCTACATGTGAAATATGTAAAAGCGGTGAAAAATAGAGCTTATACATGTCATATGTAAAAGAGGTGAAAAATAGAGCTTCTACATGTGAAATATGTAAAAGTAGTGAAAAATGAAGCTTTTACATGTCATATGTAAAAGCGGTGAAAAATAGAGCTTCTACAAGTCAAATATGTAAAAGCGGTGACAAATAGAGCTTCTACATGTGAAATATGTAAAAGCGGTGAAAAACAAAGCTACTACATGTGAAATATGTAAAAGCAGTGGAAAATAGAGCTTTTACATGTCATATGTAAAAGCGGTGAAAAATAACTTCTACATGTGAAATATGTAAAAGTGGTGAAAAATAGAGCTTTTACATGTCATATGTAAAAGTGGTGAAAAACAGAGCTTCTACATGTGAAATATGTAAAAGCAGTGAAAAATAAAGCTTTTACATGTCATATGTAAAAGCGGTGAAAAATAGAGCTTCTACATGTGAAATATGTAAAAGTGGTGAAAAATAGAGCTTCTACATGTGAAATATTTAAAAGCGGTAAAAAAAAAAGTTTCTACATGTGAAATATGTAAAAGCAATGAAAAATAGAGCTTCTAGATGTGAAATAAGTAAAAGCGGTAAAAATCAGAGCTTCTACATGTAATCTGTAAAAGTGCTAAAAATCAGTGCTCCTACATGTGCCAAAAAATGACTAAGGCATGAAATATGTAAGAGCAATGAAAAATAGAGCTCCTAAATGTAATATGTAAAAGCACTAAAAATCATCCCTCTTACATGTGCCATAAAATGACTAAGGCATGAAATATGTAAGAGCGGTGAAAAAACAAAGCTCCTACATGTAATATGTAAAAGCACTAAAAATCAACACTCCTACATGTGTAGAAAATTTTCTAACTCCCAAAACTAAAATTTCACAACTTGGTTTAAAATTTGAATTTTGACAAACTAAAAAAGGTTAATGCTCAAAATGACTTATTGAGGATGGGTGACCATGTATGAGTACCAATGCAATTTTCATTGTTTTACGTGCTTAGAGTACGTGGGCTACAAAATAGATAGGTTTTGTAGGGGTTATCCCTCGAATTGAGCACACTAAATTCGAGGATAACAAACCCTCAACCCTTAAAACCTTAAACTCTCAACCCCCCCTCTCTCTCAACCCTACAACCTCTACCCTTAAACTGTAAACCATAATCCCTAAACCCTAAACCCTCTACCCCTACCTTAAACCCTAAACCCTTAAATCATCTACCCTCGACCCTTAACCCTCTACCCTCTACCCTCAACCCTAAAACCATCAACCCTCTCTCTCTCTCTACCCTATACCCTCTACCATTTACCCTCTACCCTCTACGCTCAACCCTCAACCCTTAAACCCTAAACTATAAACCCTAAAACCTAAACCCTCTACCCTCTACTCTTAACCCTTAAACCCTTAAACCCTCTACCCTCTACCCTCTACCCTCTCTCTCTCTCTAATCTCTCCCTCCTACCCCTTCTCCCACTCTCAGGTCTCTCTCTCTCACACTCACTCCCTCTCTTTCTCTCCCCTCTACCCTCTACCCTCAACCCTTGAACTCTCTACCCTTAACCCTCTACCCTCTACCCTAAATTATCTCCCTCTCACTCTCTCTACCCTAAACCATCAACCCTATTAGTCCTCAGCCCTATGCCCTCAATTATCAACCCTCTAACCCAAACATTGGATCCTCAATCCTCATCTATCTCCATCCCTTCCTCCTCTTCTCTCCTTCTCTTTATCTCACTTCTCCCTCCACCTCTCCCTCCATCCATTCCTTTCTCTCTACTCTAATCCCTCAACCCTATACCCTCAACCCTTAATCACTCAACCCTAAACCCTCAACCCTCAACCCTTAAACCCTCTACCCTCAACCCAATACCATCTACCCTCAAACCTAATCCCTAAACCATATACCCTCAACCCTTAAATACTCAACACTGAACACTCAACCCTCTTTCTCTCTCTCACTCCCTCTCACTCTCTCAAGTCTCTCCCTCCTACATGAGAAACAGGGAGAGAGAGAGAGAGAGATAGAGGGAGAGGGGGAGAGATAGTGATGGGAGAGAGATAGAGGGAGTGAGAGAGACAGAGAGGGAGAGATAGAGGGATAGAGAGAGGAATGAGAGAGAGAGGGAGTGGGAGAGATCTGAGGGGAGTCAATGAGAGAGAGTGGGAGAGAGAGATACGAGAGGGAGATGGGAGTAGGAGGGAGAGACTTAAGAGAGGAGAGGGAGGGGCCCGAGGTGGGAGGGAGAACTTTGAGAGAGGGGTGGGATGGAGAACCACCTAAGAGAGGGAGAGAGAGACACAGAGAGAGAGATGGGGGGAGGGAGATACCTGAGAGAGTGAGAGAGAGAGAGAGGGAGCGAGATAGAGGGAGTGAGAGAGAGGGAGTGGGAGAGAGATAGAGGGAGTGAGTGAGAGACCTAATACAGGGAGAGGGGTTACGAATGAGAGACTTGAGAGAGAGAGGGAGATGGAGTGAGAGATACAAAAAGACTAGAGGGGGAGAGAGAGAAGGAGAGTGAAAAAGGGGGTTAGAGTGAGATAGGTTTATCTAGGTAGGGTGGGAGGGAACGAGACCTGAGAGAGGGATTTGGAGTGAGAGAGAGTAGTCTAGGTAGTGTGGGAGGGAGTGAGACTTGAGAGAGAAAGAGAGACTTTAGAGGGATAGAGAGTTATCTAGTTAGGGTAACAAGCCAAAGAGTGTATGAAAGGTAAAACCTCAACTACCCATCTACAATCATAAACCACACACTCTCAACATTATCAAAGTGGTCAACCAAATAGAGGGGAAAGTTACATTTTTTTCAAATTAGGTCATTTGGTGCTCGCCAAATGACCTGCTTTGGACATGTTAATTGACAAGATTTTCCAAATTTTCTCATATTTTCGTCTATGCTCCCTGTCACGTTTACACATCTTTCATTGCAAGTATATAAAAAAATTTATGATAGCATTAACCTCTCTCTTAGCTATCTAAATATATAATTATTTTTTTGTTTTGATTTAGTTAAGGTTTTGATCCATAGCTTCTATTGTAAATGCCTTCGTTTTTTTGTCAAAAACCAACATGTGCTAGTTTTAGGATAGATTTTCACTAGTTCATCAAAATGTGAAAAAAATTACATTTTTTAAAACTAGACTCCATTCTACACATGATGAAAAAATTCAATTTTCAATTAGTTTTCAAAAAATTTAGGGGGGAGCACACTCAAATTTTATCTTTTTAGGATGTGTCCACTTTCAAAATTCATAAAATATTATATATTCATTAAAAAATTATCTAAAAGAACAAGGATAAACTACATAGTGTTAGCTAATTTCTCACCATTCAGATTTTTAAAATTCTAAAATAAAGTTAATCAAAAAGGGGGGAGCCCTCAGGTGCTATGTTATTTTATTTTTGATAAAAATAGGACCTATTTTTCCCCCTCCCCCTTTTGAGACCCTTAACCTTCATTAATTTCAAAAAGAATTAGTAGCTTAGAAGCTAGACTCAGAGAACTTTAACTTTTGTTCTTGCTGCATCTTGAAATTTTGAGCGTAATTATCTTCATTTTCTTGTGCAAATCAGATTTTGTTGATTTTAGAAAACAAAAGTACAATCATAAGAGCCAAAATTGTGTCACAGATCCATGCACTTACCCATATATATATAAGCGAAAGGCATTAAGCCTGTATATATATTAATATATAGAAATAGATTTTTACAAAATGGAAGTTGAATGACTCTTGGTAGCCAGAAATATCAACATAAAAGCTTGCAATTGACAAAACATTTTATTTCCCAATCCCATATTGATTAATTACAAACACCTACACACTATTCATTCACTACCTGAGAGAAATATTTAACCCCCTATTTAGTACATACTATACTATAAAACCTTTGCAATTGAATACCACCGTTTACAAAATTTTCCTTTTAGGCACCACCTTACTCCTCCATTTTGTCTATGTGCACTTGGTTCTAGCCTTGTTGCTCTTGAAGATCACCAACAGTATATTGTGAAGGTGGAGTTGCATTAAAATTTGGAATTTGAAGATTATGTGGATGAAGAGAAGTGCTAACATTGTCTTGAGTAGCTGCCATAGGAGGAACATGAGCCACTGGAAAAAGAGGTTCTTGGGGCAATGTAGCAAGGGAGTTGACTCATTATGCACATGAGATAAGAGGTCCAATATTGTGTTCACCTTTTTCCTCACCCTCTTTGACAAATCCTCACCAATTATAACAACATGCCTTTCAAGTGCTTGCTCCAGGTACCTTGAATGAATGCAAGTATATTTATTCTTCAATTCAGCTGTATTTATAGGAAATTATTTGATTTTGGTATAGTTCCATGAAGATTTAAAACATAAAGCAATGCAAGAGAAGAAAGAAAGTTGTCATCAAATTAAGATTTAAAACATATTATTTAATTTTAAAATATTTGAATTAAAATTAAAAGATATTATCTGAGTTTAAAATATTTGAATTAAAATTAAAATATATTTGATTTTAATTATTTGAGTTAAGATTTAAAATTTAAAGTAATGCAAGTTGAAAAATAAAGTTACCATCAAGTTAAGATTTTAAAAATGTTATCCAATTTTAAATTTTATTTGAATTAAGATTTAAACATATTATCTAATTTTAAAATATTTGAATAAAAATATAAAATTTAAAGCAATGCAAGTGGGAAAAGAATGTTGCCCTTCAAATTGACAAAAGACACTACAATCCATGAAGATTTAAAACATGAAGTAATGCAAGTGGAAAAAGAAAGTTTCCATCAAGTTAAGATTTAAAACATATTATTCGATTTTAAAATATTTGCATCAAAATTAAAACTTATTAAATGATTTTAAAATATTTGAATTAAAATTAAAACATATTATATGATTTTAATATATTTGAATTAAGATTTAAAATTTAAAACAATGCAAGTGGAAAATTAAAGTTTCCATCAATTTAAGATTTAAAACATATTATTCGATTTTAAAATATTTGCATCAAAATTAAAACTTATTAAATGATTTTAAAATATTTGAATTAAAATTAAAACATATTATATGATTTTAATATATTTGAATTAAGATTTAAAATTTAAAACAATGCAAGTGGAAAAATAAAGTTTCCATCAAGTTAAGATTTAAAACATATTATTTGATTTTAAAATATTTGAATTAAGATTTAAACATGTTATCTGAATTTAAAATATTTGAATAAAGATTAAAAAATTAAAGCAATGCAAGGGGGAAAAGAAAGTTACCCTTCAAATTGACAAATGAATATTTATTTATCTTTTACCATTTAATGGTAGATGAAGCCAACTGATTTACCATTTAACGACAAATGAAAGTTGTTTTTTTGATGACTCAAGAGTCGTTTGCAGGTGTGAGACTTGTTTCAAGCTCAAATCTCACACTATATGTATCCTATTGGCTAATAAAGGTTGAAGTCTCATGTGACTTCATTTTTCAACATTATTTCAACAACTAAATTACAGTGTCAATTTATAAAACTATATTCAAATAATTTTTTATTTAAAAAAAATAAAATACAAGCATAAAATATACTAAAAAATAAATATTTCATAATTAGTTTACCTCATTTCAATATTAAAAATGTATAGTTCACTTTTTAGTAATGCAAGTTAAAACTTGGATCAATGTTGTTTATTTCCTTTAAAAAGTGTAACAAAGCTTTGTGCTTTTACCCTTTCCCAACATCGTTTCCCCCAAATTAATTAACGAGGGAGTGTAGGTGGGGGTTGAGGGACAACACCCTTGGCAGGGGCTATGGATGGCTCGGGGCTAGCACCCAAAAGTAAAAAATATCCTATTTATTTTATAAATAATTTGTTTTAAATTCCCATTGTAAAAAAAATTGAATTTTAGTTTTGAAACTATTGAAATAGTTAACAATTTCTTATTGTGTTTGGAATTAGAATAGTCATGACTTTGTGTTTGAAGCTTGTAGCAAGGCACACACAAAATGTGTAATGAATAACATGCAGAAAGAAGACAGATGGTCACATGAGAAGAAGAATGAACATGCAACAAATTGTGTGGAAGTGATCATTAGTTTTGTGTGTGTAACACACAATAGTGCATGAGGATACAAAGCATAGATTGTTTAGTTGATGTAGTAGATTGATGCAAGTTAAATTTATTTAATAATTGTTGGAACTTTAATAAAAATGGAGTAGCTATTTTTTTTGGGCGTAGCCCAAAGGGTGAAGCAAATTAAATTTGTTATCTTGTACCTCTTTGAATTATTTCTTTGTTAAGTCATTTAAATCTACATTATAATTGGTAATCTATTTCCTTTATCCTACTAGAAAATACTAACAATAGTACACATTGAGAGCATGAAAAATTATGTACTCATATATGTTACAATCAAAATATACAATGCAATTACAAGAAGATTTGAAAGCACAAGCCTCTACTTCCCTACATAAATCATAAAACTAATAGCCTACCCCTTAGAATTTTTCAAAATCTAGAACCCTTACAAATGGTAGAGAAATCACATTTTAAAGAAAAGGCAAAACCTAGATCTTCCACCCAACTGACATTTGGCACATTGTGTTCCCTTTGATCTGCAACTAATTGGCTTCAAAATGTGCCTTAGTATCTTCTTATTTATCCACTATGCCCCCACTTAATAACCAAAATTTGATTTTCCCCAATCTGTTTGCATTCCCATCCACAATTTTAACCTATATGTAAACTCACTTTACCTAATTTTACTCTTTGGGTGAAAAATTTCACCCTCAACCTTTACCTTCCTCCCAAGCAATTAAAATATTCTTTTAACTAAGAATTTTACCCTTTAAAACTTCTTTTGTTTTCGTGTAATTAATTTATTCATTTTATCAAACACATGGTTGGTAATCACCCATATTTATTTTACCTATGACCACTTTTTTATCTATCTATGCTTGCATTTTAAATTTATCTTTCCTAATTTATTTTTTATTTGACACCTTCTAAATAGGACTAACTATTACCATTTCAACAATGGTAATAGACATTTCTCATAACATTAACACCATAACCATTTATTAGTGTGTCATAGTACCAAAACTTTATAGCAAAATTATTTTCTATTGCAAATAATTTCTCTCATAGATGAGTAAAATAAATAACATCCAAATTGTAGCAAAGGAAATGAAATGGTCAATGAGTACTTTTAAAACTTGCATGTTGTGAAAATAGATAATGGGTCAATTTGGAGCTTGCAGGCACTCAAAAAATAGGTAAAACATTACCAAAACCACTACCTATGTGTAAAAAAATTTCCAAACACCTTTTGGAAGAAAAAAATCATTTGTAGCTCAAAAATGGTATCAAATTTTTTATCAAAAACATTGCATGTGAATAAATCTTATTTCAACATTGTGAGAGGCCTAGTGCATGGTTGGGTTGTGAGAAAAATTCACAAGAAAATTTTGATGATGGAAGTATATTTTCCAAGGTAGAAAACAATCTAAAATTAGTAGAATGACCTCCCAAATTGAAGACTGGGCATTGGAATTTCTTGTTGGGTCATTTTTGGAAATGATGGGCAATATAAAATACACCAAACAACCTTAGAACAACTGTAAAGGCATGGGAAATGATCTAGGAAACTTTCTGGAAAGTAAAACATTTGTTTTGTGCTTGAAAATGGCTTTGAAATATCCCCCAATGACTTCCCATGTGGGGGTGAACAATTGATACACCCAAACATCTCATACCACATTCTTGGCTCACTCTCCTTTATGCCAAAATGCATTGCTTTCAAACATATGCACTATGTGTTTAAAAAGCACACAATAAAGTCTTCTCATAAATACAAGCCACCATAATATTTAATAACACAACAATTTCACTTTAATTACCTTCATGCTAAATTGTGATGTGTTTTAAGATATGAAGTGAGTAAAAAATTAATTCACTTTTACTCATGATTGTGTCATTTAACATCCATAAAAATTACCCCATTCCTATTCAGGTGCCTTGGCCACTTTTAAGGAGAATATTAAATATTTTAAAAAGAACTATTATTTTTCTTTCTCCATAAACTTAAAACATTTAAAATCTCTTCAAAATTTATATAATTAAACATTTAGAAAGTTGACAGTCATGTAATTATTTAGCAAGCTAAATGGCCATATTGAAACCATGGGTGCATGTGACCATTGAAGGACATGCAAACTTGTAGAGGGACATTATTAATTGTTTAGATTATTGTGTTGTTGCAAAAAAATAGCAAACAAAATTTTGAGACCTCCTTTGTAAATTGATCCCTTTAGTGGGGTAGTTTTTTTTTTTTGTTCGAGCCTTGAAACTCCTATGACAATTATGAAAATGGAGACATAAGCTATTGTAGACATGTAAAATGTACCAATTGATCCTATACACCTGATCCTGATCTGCTAACACCAATTCGTCTTGACTCATCTCCATTTGCTAGTCATTTAATTAAATAAAGATTTATTTAATTAAATTCATCACATTTCATCTCTTAATTAAATAAATCAATTTTATATGATTAAGTCATCATCTCCTATTAATTAAATAAATCAATTTGTTTAATTAATCCTATAGTCCCTCTTTTAATTAAATAATTCATTTTATTTAATTAATCTCTAAAGTCATTTCATTTAAATTAAATAAATTTATCTTTATTTTATTTAAAACTAACATCATCATCTTTAATTAAATAAATCAAACTTTATTTAATTAAGTCTAAAATAATTATTCCTCTCATTTTGATTTATTTAAATCCTAAAATCTAAGTCAAATGTCAAATCAGCTAAATCCCCATCTAAGTTAATTAAATCCTAATTAACTCTAATCCTAATCCATCAAATCGTCTAGATTTTGCAACTTGCACAATAAATCAATTTATTTCATTTATTAAATTTTCTATTTTCATTCTAAAAGGCATCTCAAGTGGAATATTCCTCCATTTCAAATTTCCCCCTCAAAAGGATTTGTCCTTCCAACAAGGCATTAAATACCTCTTACACATCCTTGTGCATTGAGCCAAGTGGCATTTACTTCATTTCTTTTCTCTCTAACATGTCACTTCTTCAAATTCAAAATTCAAATTTGCACATTGATCAAAATGTGTTCAAGCTTCCTCCATTCACATCTTGACAAGTGGCATTTGGCCATTGGATGTTGAATGATCCCACATTCATCCATTTTGCCTCATTATCCACCATTCTCATCTATAAATAAGAGGTTTTCCTTTGTATTTTGGATCCACAACTTAGAGAAAAGTTACTATCTTCACATTTGGAGCAATTTTATCCATTTCCATAGAATTTTCTATCAGCACAGTTAGGTTATTGCAGATTTCATCAAGGAAGCACAATGTTCATAATCATCAAGTGGATCAATCTTCATCAAACTTGCAAAGGAGTTGGGAAAGGGAAAATTTCCACATAAAATTGGCACCAATTCCCCCATGGGATTGAGAGTTTGCATGCTTAAATAGGATTTAATTCATTTTCTTGTTTTATTCTTCATCTCTTTCCTATTTTGAGCATTGTAGATGAATTTCATGAGGAATCTTAGATTTAACTTGTAGATGGATCTAATATTGTGTTTGTTTGTTATGTTTGAGCAGATCTAGGATTGGGGTTCACATTTTGGCACTAGAAGGAGGGGAAATCTCAAGTTTGTTGATGATGTTTTCTGCACAGCAACAACTCAGACAGAATATAATATCCTATCTCACTTGAAAGGTAAATCTCTATTGGAAAGCCTCAAGAGATAACCCCAAGGTCTCTAATGTCAGGTCTTGACAATGCATAAACAACTCAGTGATAAATGTGAATATGATGGTAATCACAATGGGACCTTACTAAAAGCAAAATAATGAATCTCAATTTATCAGATCTAAGCAATATGATGATACTTCAATCATAAATTTAACCCAATGATCAAAGAAATAACAAAAGAAAAGGGTTTCAAAGAGATTTCCAAACTTCATATTAAACCTAAGATTAACAATGCAGATGACCAACACTCGAAATAGACCAATCCCTCAAAACTAATCTCTACTTGACCCAGATAAATCTGCAATCTTATAGAAACAGTGCAATCTTCTAAGGTGTTAAGATTTTCAAATCATGAGCATTCATTCACACAACCCTATTGCAATTGAAATGAACAAACCCTCACAATTGAACTAGGCACAATGAATATAGAGTCCAGGCTAACTTTGCAAAGCAACTAACAATCAATTGGTTGCAAAAAGCATGGACCAAGGATTGCTGCAACACTTCAACTATCAAACCATAAACATCATTAAATAAAATCTAAGCTAAATATTGACTTTCCTCAAAGCAATTCTAAAGATAGAATAACAAGAACCGTGTAAGAAAAAAGAACACAAGTATGGCACCAAATCAAAATGTCATTACTTATATCAAATTATCCACTGTAGCAACAATTCCAACTTTCTATTACAATATTTTCTTGGGACAACTACTTGCTAACTCTTGATCTACTTAATTCACTCTAACTAGCTCTCTATTTTTCTATATCTAAAATTTCTTAACCCTTACAAATGAGGCAAAATGCCATATTTATAGAAACCCCCTAACATGTCAGCCTAGATAAGATTTTACAATGATAATAAGGCACAACAAGTCGGCCAAGAGAAATTCAAAATGAAATAAAATATGCGTTAAGTGCATGAACTTCATCCAGGTCGGCCTAGGATCTCCAATGCAACTCAGACTAATGCATGGAAAAATAATAGGGAAGCACAAATCTTGATGTAGCTAATCATTAACTGACTTCCCCTTTGTATTTATTCCAATCCAACATATCATGAACCTTCAAAAGCACCCTATCCAAGTTGGCCACAGGTGGTAAAGGAAAAACCCTAAGTCATCTCTCAATTGATGCAATTTCTTCCCTTGACTGTTTTACCGACTTATCCCAATCCACCTTATATGTTACATATTTGTCAATGAGAACAATGAATGTGGCCACATCATCCAACTAGTGCTCAGAAATGGAATCATCATTAACTAGGGCATAAACATCATTCCACCACTTCCTCAATTGCTCCAAACTCAAATATTTGGGAGCAATCTTCCTTCTCCCTGTCATAATCTCAAAAAAGGCAATGGAGCCATTGTACACACCAGCTAGGGTATCATCAATTTGCCTCCTCTATTTGTAAATCTTCTCCAACACCTTCTACCTAATTTGCAATGCTTCAAACCACTCCCAAGGCTCAAAAACTCTAGAGGAAGGAATAATTTTATCAGTTACTAACTTATCCTAGGTGTACTCCATGATAGTCCTGGTTTTCCGCAGTAGGAGATCTATATCTTCCTTATCCTATGTTAACACTTCCTTCAACCAATCAGTTGCCCTTATAGCATCCTTCCCAGTTGATAAAATATCTTTAATGGCCTCATTTCCTTTGGTTCACACCCCTTGCAACCAATTCTTAGTGGAAAGAATGGAATCCTTCATCTTCTCCAACTCGGTGATAGTTTCCTAAGGTAAAGGATTTGCAGCAAAAACCAAAGGATTAATAGATTGTAGTGGTTTCATCTAATCTTCCAAGAATTTCCTGAGATTCTCATTTTCCTTCTTTAGCTCCTGCTTGGTCTTTTTTTCCTTCCTCAACCTGCCCAAGATGACTACACTAGAACCCTCATAATCTTCAATATCTTTCTCAACAGATGTAGGCCGTAGATTGAAAGTATCAACATTGTAATCCTTTCCAGCCACATCATCTCTATTTTTATTTGGAGCATCGGTAGCAATGTGAACAAATCTGTTATGAGCCTCATCCCTTTCAATCCTTGAAATAACCCTAGCCTTCTTTTTACCTTTATCTTTTCTAATTTTGGCTAGTGGCTCATCCCAATTCAGCGGACTATCTTCCACAACAACTTGTTTTCTCTTTATCTCCTTATCCAACCAACTAGGGACAGTGGATTCCAATTGTACTTCAGTCTATTTTCCTTCCTGATGTTCCTTAGGCACCTCTTCACTCAAATTCAATTTCTCAGGAGTTTCATCTATCTTGCTTTCCTTTTCTTCAGCATTTTCTTCTTCATGTATAGGTGATGGAACCTTCACTATTTCTTCTTCTACTGGAGGTGATTTAACCTCTTCGGTACCAATAGGTGACTCTACATAAGCTACCAAAGGAGACTGTATTATATTTTCTACTTCAGCTTCTACACTGTAAAGGTCACCCTCATGAAATTCTTCTCCTTCAGTATTCGGATGATCCTCAACATTTTCTGACTCACCTAGTTTGCTTTGAGCTTCATGAGCAGATGGCACATCATCATGCTACTCCTCATGAGAAACAACTGGAGGGAGATCTGATTTAGGCACACTATCCTTAGGGGAAGGATTCCTATACCTCCTTGTATACACCTTTCCCTTCTCTTATGAACTTTCTACATTCACCACTGGTGGGGTAACTTCTTCCTCTCCTACCTTGGAGCTTGCCTTCTTTGACAATTTTATAACTCTTCTCCTTTTGGGTACAGGATCATCAACTTCAGGATTCTACCCTTCAGTTTCCTTCAGCCCAAACTTCTTAGTCCTTGTCCTCTTCTTAGCCTTTGGCATTCTCTACTTTTCTGCTTCTTGGGATTCTGTTTCTTGAACACCTTTTATCTTGATCTTGAAAGGAGAATCCAATTTACCTTTTCCCTTAGGATCCTGCTCGGTCGATTCTTTAGAGGTAGAATGAGGATCCAAATCCCCCATCAATGCATAGGTGTGTTGTACACCATTTTCCAACTCCCATAGCTTATGCTTTAGCCACATCTTGGTAAATTTGATAACTAGATCTATCAACTATTTTAGTTCTTGTTTTTCCTCTTCTAACTAGTCCACATCACTAATTGGTCTATCTTTCACTGCCTCATAAGCATGATCCCAAATCAGGTTTCCATCATCATCAAATTGGTCCGGGACTGCCCTCACATTGTATAGTCGGACTAATTCAACTAGGAGGTGAGAAAAATTCTTCTTTTTGACCTCAAATTCATTACTGCAATTGGCCCAGTAGTCCTCCAAATCAACCTTATGGCTATATTCTCTAGTGGCCTTCTTTTGAGCTTCTCTTGTAATATCAAATTTGGACCTCTTAGAATGGAATGATAGGCCAAGAGTATTCATTTCTTTTTCTGAAGCCTGTGCAGAACCAATGTAAGGACAAGCCTCTCCAGTGCCAATCCTTAATGGGAAATCTCCACCAAAACCAGTCTTATGCTTGTCTCTCTTGACAATGGCATCAAAGTCACAGATCTATCTAGTGACTTCCAGAAGTATGATGTGATCAGTAGGGTATCTTGGAAGTCTATATGGGGCCCTCTAATAGCCATCAATCCAAATGTAGGAGAAAGTTGGGAACTGAATAAACCATGCCCCATATTTCTTGATGAGTTCTTTTGCTTGATCTGAAATTCTGACATGTTCTGCACCTTGAAGCAATCTAGTGATATGCATGGTGAATGCATCATTCACCCTCCTATAGTTCAATCTTCCCAAATGAAATTGAGGGTATACCTCATAGATGATATCCTTTCCAAAGGTGCCCCTTGTACTCAATCCTTTGTAGGGGTGGAATCTTGCAAGTGCGTAGACCAAATATGAAGTCATTGTGAAGGTCTTGGTCTGCAACACATTGGACAACTACTCATGAATTACTCTGCTAATGAATCTTGCCCAATGGTAGTCAGTCATCTCCTGCTCCATTCTCACAATCACATGGCACATCCAATTATCAAACATTCCAGCATTCTTCAATCCAACCACCCTGGTAAGAAGAGTGATGGCATCATAATACTTCTTCTTGAACTTTGCTCTGAATAACTATTTGGAAAGCTTGGAATAGTGAGACTTGGGCTTCTCCATCCAGGAATTGATAAGCTATTGTGACTTCATAGTCTGTTCATCATAGAACTCTTGAGCTGCTTTCATGTTGAATGCCACCACATGAGATCTGTCTAGCATATCAAAAGTTTGGGCAATGGAAACAGGGTTGAGATTTGCTAAAAATCTCCCTTGAGGACCAATAATTTTGTGTGTGTCCTGATCATAGTGCCTTGCACATTCAAGGACCAGCTCATAACACTGCACCATAGAAGGGAAACTAGCTACATGTGACAAGCCTGATTCCTTCATCCTTCTAGCCACCAAAGGAGGATCCTCTACTGCCATTCTTCCTTTAAATTCTTCGTAATCCGACAATCCAACATTTGTATCATTCACTTCAGACCAGATTGATGTGATTTTACTCTCAAGGATCTTGCTCTTAATATCCATTTTGATCCTTTATGCCTCAAATATTGAGGATCCCTCCACTATCCTGCTAGATTCAGCTTGCACTCAACACGAAAATCATAGTAAAAAGTATAGGAAAACAACATTAATCCATCAAAACATCGTTAGAATAAACCTCATACAATCAAGGTGTTATTAAAATGCATATAAAATGATCTTGATAAACTTTGGGTTTCAGAATCCTGTGTGGAATTTGAGCCAGAGAGAATTTCGGGAAATTTTGGGCTAGACGGATTCCGACAGAATGATTGTGAAACACCTACTAACAATGAAAACTGATCATTATCAATCAATAAACCACACAAGAGATCATAAGATAGCATGAATTAACCTTAAAATTCATTATAAATCACTACCACATCACGCTATTCCATATTTCCTTACATTTCACCAAATTTTAGGAAAATCCACCAGAGACGGATTTCCGTGAGGACAGAGACGCTTTGCAAATCTAGAAAAAATAGGGAACCAAGGACTTCAGGAAAATCTGGAGTCAACGAAAATCCACGGATAAGGAAAAACTCCGAAAGCATGCAGATTCTGGGAAAACAAGGGAAATCGGGAAAATCTGCCAAAGACGGATTGTCCTGAGGGAAAGAAAAATCCTAGACTGAGGATGAAACCCGAACATCGGTGTTAAATCATGATTTCACTCAGAACACTAGATTAATCATGAATTTCAAAGATTTAAGCTTAGGGAAAGTTAGACATGGACCTTCTACAAATTTTCTTTGCATTCTAGGCTAGTTTTAAGGCGAAATGAGGTGGAATGGAATTTTCCTAGGTTTCAAACCCTATACACCTACCATTAGCACATAGGAAAGCTTATGGTTCAGGTATTTCAACTGCCAATTTCTTACTAGGGTAAAATCATGATTCTCAAGCAAGTTCACCAAAATTAAATAAACAAACAAACTTGAAAATTACTTGGGAGACCATAAATTAATCAATGCTATGCAACCCTAGCCATGAAGTGATCAAATATTTAGGAATTCAAGCCCCAAAAGCTTTATAACATAAAAATGCTATTCATAATCCTCAATTCAAAGCAAGGCAATCGAAAACATACCATTGTAAAGTGGAAATCGATCTCAGAAATAGTAAATGTGAAATTGAATGGCGTCCACAAAGAAAAGGGGCAGGAATGCACAAGAAATCTCCACTCAAATCCATAATTCACAAATTCAACGCATCAAATCCAAATCTAGCACTCACAAGAATGCACTCCGTAGCTCAATCAATAGAAAACAATAGCATAATGGCATAAAAGACCTCAAAAATCAATTAAATACATCATTCAAAGCTTGTACGAAGACATTAATGCCACCGACAAGAAAGTCAGGAAAAAACCTGGGAACCTGATAGCAGGACAAAATCCAAAAAAATCCAACCCATGTAGAATTCCGCGAAGACTGAAAATCTCCGAATCACAGTGCACAGTCGAGGTCTGAACAGGATCCGGGAAAATCCGGTCGGGGTGGAAAGTCCCGAATTTCAGTGAAAAGTCAAACTTAGCTCAACATTAAAGATATTCAATGAATAACTTAGAGGAATCACTAAGGCCATCAAAATAAACATTCAAGCACATGCTAAATAAGACAAAACCTCAAAATGAAAGGGCCAAGACACCAAAACCAAAGCAAAAGAGGGTCCCTGCCTTCAGCAGGGCGTTTGTGCGAAAACTGCACAACAAATGGCGACTTTGCTGGGAAATGCTCCAGAGCATGTGATGGCGAATAGGAATCAAGAACCCAGAATCTCTGGTTTCAATCTCCACCAGAAAAATAAATCAGAATGTAAAATTTAAAGAATTAGAACCAAAGGATAGACTGAACCTTCGATAAACTGAAAATCCAAGTGTGTGCATATGAGTTCATTTCCCTCCTTGAGCTACTGTAGAAACCAAGCTTAGTCGAGTTAGGCTATGTAAGGATTCTAACTTTAAAAGCAACTTGGATAGGGCCTCGCTGCTAGTCAGGTGTCCATAGCCTCGACAAGGTTATCGCTGTGACTCTCCTGAACATAGCTCTACTGCCAGCCGGGCGTTTATAGCCCCGATAGATATATTTAGATACCCCTGATAAGTTAAATTCATTATTTTTATTTTCAATATTTCACTTTTCTTTCTTTTGATATTCTTTCTGTGTCACTTTTCATTTCAACCTGTGAATAATGAAGTTCACACTCAGGGCTGAGAATCACAGTGGCACTGAAGTAGAAATAGGATTTTTCACCTGACATAACTTCACAAAGATTCCTACAGTAACATCAGGATTCTTAAGATATATGAGAGATATAATATTTCATAATACTTCAAATTCAAATCAAAACCAATGACCCATCTTCAATAAATCAAACATTGAGATTGTTGGCCATAGCAAAGACTTCAACCATCCTTTCAAGATACAAGACTAAAGTCCACCAATAAAATACTTAAAACAGTCCCAGATAATGATATATTTGCCATGCAGGTGAAACACATCTAGGCGAAAACAGAGAAACCTCCAAAGCAAGAGAAAAGTAAAAAAAAAAAACAAAACAAACCAAAAGCAAACCTACACTAACCAAAACAAATAAAGCAAAGTGGAAAGGGAAACCTAATCTAACCAAAGCAAGACAAAAAGGAAACCTAATCTAACTATATACAAGACAAGAGCTAAAAACAGCTCAAGACTGGAAATAATGTTTCAAATACTACCCATTGACAGGCAGTGGGAAATCCTCTCTAGTGAGAGTTTTCAAACGGAAAGCATTATCTCCGAGAATTTCTGAAATCTGGTAAGGGCTAAGGCAAAGTTTATCAAATTTTCCATGCTCCCCCTTACGGTCATGGGATTTATCCCAGTAAAGAACCAAGTCAGAAATCTTAAAATCTTTTACCTTGGCTCTTTTATCAAACCATCTCTTGACTACCCCTTGAGGTTTAGCAAATTTTTCCAAGGCTTCGTCTCTCTTTTCCTCAAGGTGTAACAATTCAACAAGTCTAGCCTCACGTTTATCTCCCTCATCATAATAGTCATTAATGAACTACAAAGTGGGGATCTTTAACTAAATGGGAAACACAGGCTCTAATCCATAAACTAGGTGGTAAGGTGATATCCCTATGGAAGTTTTATGTCTTGTGCAGTCTTCCCAAAGAGAAAATCTAATTTGGGTATGCCAATACTTCATATTTCTTTCTAACAATTTGCGGATAACAGTTATGTTAGCTCTCAAAAACGCAGGTTTTAACCACAAAAGGTTGCCAAGCTTTCACAACATTTTAGGGTAACAGAACAAGGTTTGAAACAATTAAAACTTCTACTCTTTAGGTGCTGCAAAACCATGGCGGGTGTACCTCTCTGAATAATGCAGACTTAACTTGCAATTTATCCTCTTACAACACTTGTCCACAATGGCAAATGGGAGTGAACAAATGAAATTCAATTTGAAGCAATGACAATATTCAACTCTAAGTCCTAAATACTCAATTAAAAGAAACTGAATGAATTTATAATGGTGAAGTGCAAAGACTAGTGCCTTGTTGGTTATGTGGAGTCAAATGAGATCAAGATAAGCAACACCTTCTGAAGAAGAAAAAAATTATCTGGCATATGTTTTGTTTACAACTTGTATAAACATGCAACAATGTGACTACTAAGTTCTACTTCAATAATCCCAAATGAGTTTCTCTGATTACTATGATCAATAAAAGGATTTAATCTTTGCTTGAAAGAACCAGTTGATTGATCACACAAATACAACAAATGTGTATCAATAAATCAAACATAAACTTGCTATGTTAATTTAAACAACCAGAAAAATCATTCATGGAGACAACTTAGCAGTATTTTTCATTTCAATTCAATAGATAATTGACACCAGAGAAATGCAACAACATCAACTGAATCTCATAAATACCTCCATTGTGAAATCATGAAATAATAGCCTCTGGTCTAATAATTTTATTCTACTGTATCTACTTGCAGTGTATCGGGAATCTAATGTCTCTTTTTATTAGCAACTACAACATGCTTATTTATACACCAACATGAGAAAGATATCAAAATAAAATATTATGTCGGCCCTCCACAAGATTCAGGCTCCAATCGAGCTAGTAGGCAACGGTCTCCAAGCATTCAACATGTCAGCCACAAGATTTTGAAATTCTATTTTTACCAGTAGAATAGTCGGCCAAACACAACATATTGTCCTGCCGAAGGCAATTCAAATGCTTCATCCCCGCGCTTAGTATTTCGCGTTCGCCATAGCTCATTCGGGTCGGTAAGATGTCACACAGACTACACAATGTCCACCGAAGGCTCCCCCTAACTTCGTGTCACTGTGACTAGGAAAATGTTATTCCGAAGACAAGAGGCATCCTTTTGTTCTTTTTCACTTCGCTATAGCCCCGTGCTGTCAATGAGAAGTCATAGAGATACAAAATGTCTTACCGAGATTCACTTTACTCCCAATACATCATTGTAACAACTCGCTAGTCATACCAAAGTCATATAGTATTCATTTGTTCTCACTCTACTTTGCTATAACATGTATGTGTCAGGGAGACCACATACCGAGATCAACATGTTAGGCCAAAAGGCACTCAATACATCCAAGTTGCCAGGACATAAGAAATCTCCCACTGAACCGCACATTTTATTCTATCTTCTTCGCCATAGCTCACAGGTATCGGGGAAACCCTATGTCGATAGCTTGTGTTTCACTGAAAAGTCCACATGACCAAGACTTGTCACCGTGACCCACGACCTCTTCTGCTGAAAAATCCATCGGTCGCTATAACATGCAATCCTTGGTGATACGTCACATAGAGTGTGTTGTTATACCGAAATCCATCCAAGCCCACACCTGTTCGCCAAGACGAGTCCAACCCTTCGCCGAAAGAACCCGAGCATGCGCCATTCAATAAGACATTTACTTCTCGCCATGACCACCACCCGAATACGAAACCTATGCCAATATGGAACTTATCTATGCTGATATGGAACTTATCTGTCACCGAAACACAAAATATGTCATGTCGAAAACCACCCGTAGGAAAAATCCATTCGCTATGACAAATAATAAGTCTTGTCGATAGGCAACACAAACTTATTGCAAGCAGAAAAAGCACAAGGGGTTGGGGAGACAAGAATGAACCTATGCTGATATGGACCCAGACATGAAAAATGCACAACACAATCGATTCAATGGGAAAATATGGCAAACTATAGATGAAAAATGCATATGGTCGGACCAAAACTAGAAATTTATGAAAGAAAACTTATGTAAAAGCACCAGATTTTATAGTTCTAACAAGTTAGAAGGTTTTTATTAGAGGACTCAGCCAGACCATTACCCTGAGGGTAATAGTTGGATGCGAACTTAATGATAATCCCATGACCAAAAGCCCAATTAGAAAATTTCAACGATGAAAATGCAAGACCATTATCACAAACTAAAGACATAAGACATCCAAAATGATTAATGATACCTAATTCGATGAAGTTAATTACTACCTCTGAAGTACATTTCTTGCAAGCAAGGGCCTCTGTCCATCTTGTAAAATAATAAGTGATAGTAAGGATACACCTGTGACCAGCAGAGGAAGGTGAATTGATTGGACCTATGAAGTCCATCCCCCACTGTGCAAAAGGTTTTACCTCAAAGACTGGTTAGAGTGGGAGTGTTGCATACTTCTCCCTAGCCACCGCAATCTAGCACACATGACAAGTTTGGACATGGTTGTGTGTATCCTTGAAGAGTGTAGGCCAATAGTAACCAACTCTAAGAATCTGGTTCGCTGTAGAAGGTGTTGATCCATGGCCTGTGCCATATCTATCGTGAAATTCCAACTTCACTCTTTCAGACTCTGTGTTTCCTAGGCATCTTAAATACAAACCCTCATGATTTTTCTTATATAAAATAGCTCCCTTCAGCATGAAACTGTCACTCTTTAAGCACAATTCCCTTCTTTTTACTACATTAAGATGATCAGGGCATCTATGAGTCAGGAGATAATGAACAATATCATCATACCACTTGCCAGGAGAGACATCCTCTAAATTATAACTCTGAGCTGTAAGGTCAGGGCCAGTCTCTGCCATTGTCTTTGTAAGTCCTTTCCCTTTTACCAGCTTCATGGGCTGAATCTCAATATCATACTCTTGTAACAAAGTTACCCACTTGGCTCTACGTTCTCCCAACTCATTCTGCATTAGCAACAACTTAACTACAGGATAAGGAACTATAGAAAATATTTTGTTTCTGAGGATATAATGCCTAAATTTCTTTACAACTCAGACCAAGGCATAGGCCTTCTTTTCCACGCTTGGGTATCTTAGCTCTGCATCCTTCAATGGTGCACTCATGAATGCTATGGGATGTTCATTTCCTTGGTCAGAATTCTGAGTCAACATAGCAGCATAGGAGTGATCAGAAGCAAAGGAATATATATAGAATGGTTTAGCATAGTCTGGACTTACCAAAACAGGAGCTTCAGTAATAACCCTCTTTATCTCTGCAAATGCTTCCTTTTCTTATGCATTCCATTCAATTTTTGCCTCTTGCTTCAACATTGCATTCAGTGGCTTAACTATTTCTATGAATCCATTGATGAACTTCCTCACAAAGTTGATCTTATGAAAGAATGATTTCATTTCTTTCTTACTGGTAGGTAGTGGGATCTTGAGTATAGATTTTATTTGTTCTAGATCAATGGCAATTCCTTTCTTAGAGAGAACATGCCCCAAAAATTTACCCTCTGTTACCCCAAAGATGCATTTCTTTGGGTTGAGAGATATCCCAAACTCTCTACATTTATGAAAAACTTTGCACAAATCTAAGATATGATCACCTCTCTTCTTGGAAAATACCACTAGTACACAAACAACAATATATGACTAAATAAACTACTGAAAATTGCATATAAATGACTAATTTTGGTCACGTGACCATTAGTAGTTTATTACTGGTCATTTATAACGTGACCAAATTTATGACTAAACTATTTTAGTCATTTATTTAGTCATTGATTTGTACTCATTGATTTGGTCATTAATTTGGTCATTGATTTGGTCATTAATTTAGTCATTGATTTAGTCATTGATTTAGTCGTTGATTTGGTCATTGATTTAGTCATTAATTTAGTCATTGATTTAATCGCTAATTTAGTCATTGATTGTTATTAACTGGTCATTTATTTAGTCATGGTAGTGATTTATTTAGTCATATATTTAGTCATTAATTTAGTCATATATTTAATCATTAATTTAGTCATTAATTGTTGTTAACTGGTCATTTATTTAGTCATTACTTTAGTCATATATTTAGTCATTAATTTAGTCATATATTTAGTCATTAATTTAGTCATTACTTTAGTCATTTATTTAGTCATTATTTTAGTCATTACTTTAGTCATATATTTAGTTATTTAGTCATTTAGTCATATTTAGTCATTAATTTAATCATTACTTTAGTCATATAGTTAGTCATTAATTCAGTCATTTTATTTACTAGTTTTCATTAATTGGTAGTAAATATAAACACTAAATAAATAATTTATTAAATACCATAAATTTTATAATGCAAAAGTAATATAATATTAAATTTTAACTAAAACATAAAAGTAAATAAAAATATTACATATGCGTACAAGCTACAACATACTAAAATTAAAAGATTGATTCAACATCATGATAAATAAAGGTAATCTACAATAAAAAAATTTAATGCAAATATATATCAATATATATATCAAGTTATAAGATGTCAAAGATGTCTAAGAGTATATATGTAAATATAATAAAAAATGTCAAAGTTGTCTAAGAGTTTCCAAGTCTTTCAAATACACCATGATAATTAAGATCCCTGAACAACATATTCAAAATACTACATAAAGTAGTGAGCCAAGATGTCTAGCAACTAGTACATGATAAATATGTTCAACTATGTCATTTTTTGCAAATATTTTAGTGGCCACTGTGTGAAGGTTCCCTCTTTCTCTTTCAGACGAACAACTCCATCTATTTTGTCTTCATAAACAAGGGGTATGTTACTTGTGACCTTTAAAATGTTTACATTTGCATCCATTGTTCCTTTCAAGTTGACTCCATGTACAATAGATAGGGAGTGAATCCGCCCAATGCCCACAACATCACCATCTAATGGATCCAACACCTTAACTTTATCTCCTTCTTTGAGTTTATCAATACATTCCTGCAAAAAGAAAAAAATAACACATTATAACATAAACTTGCATAAAGGCTTCCAACAAATAACACATTATCCATGTTCCTACTAAACTTGCATAAAGGCTTCCAACAAATTTTTATGCATGAATAACATAAACTAATAAACTTGTATAGTTTTCTCTTTAGATTACAATAGCTACATGCAGCTCAATCAATATCTCATTCAGACAAATAAAAAATTGTAAGATTTAATATTCAATACCATAGAACACAGAAAATACGATAAAATGTGTTCACTGAGGTCATCACAGAACTCACCGTGTTTGGAGAAGCAAGCTGCTTTCCACTCAACATACTAGCAGCTGATCTTTTTACAAACCCATTCTCATAAGCCTGCTTGTGCATACACATCAGCAATTTAAATATCAACAAGCATTCCATATTAACTATTGTTCAGTAACCTTATTACAAACCTGCCTTATAACATAGAAAACAAGAGAAAATTACAAAACATACATTTCTACCAAGGTGTGAGGAGTCAAAAATTAGGAAAAAAGAATTTTTTATCCAAAACCTGTGGATGATAGTTAATTTTTGTTCAAAATTTCAATTCAGCTTATAAACTCGAAGTTAACATTTTGAAAAAATGATTTGACCAGGTATAGGGTTGGTTTCCATCCACACATAAGGAGATTCGTAAAAAAGGATGCACAAGGTAGCCAAAAATAAATCCAAAGCATGACATTCAACTTATATTATATTTGATCTATAACAATCCTTGGAAGATATGTTGAGT
Organism: Sequoia sempervirens; assembly: GCA_007258455.2. Classification (NCBI taxonomy): domain Eukaryota; kingdom Viridiplantae; phylum Streptophyta; class Pinopsida; order Cupressales; family Cupressaceae; genus Sequoia; species Sequoia sempervirens. The sequence continues at coordinate 26,309,184 of VDFB02274714.1, forward strand.
TTTTATTACGTTCAAAAGTTGCACTTCATCCATGTTCCTACTAAACTTGCATAAAGGCTTCCAACAAATTTTTATGCATGAGTAACATAAACTAATAAACTTGTATAGTTTTATCTTTAGATTACAACAGCTACATGCAGCTCAATCAATATCTCATTCAGACAAATTAAAAATTGTAAGATTTAATATTCAATACCATAGAACACAGAAAATACGATAAAATGTGTTCATTGAGGTCATCACAGAACTCACCGTGTTTGGAGAAGCAAGTTGTTTTCCACTCAACATACTAGCAGCTGATATTTTTACAAACCCATTCTCATTAGCCTACTTGTGCATACACAATCAATAAAATTCCACAGAAGTATGGTAAGTAACAATCAATAAAATTCCATAGAATAAGTACATTAACCAAAGAAACTAAATTTAACACTGGAAAAATGATTGAAAACTATAAGGCTTCTCAAAATTAGTCTGCTTTTGGGCTATTAACATGGCCCTCTAGTTAAAACTATTACAGGCTGCTATGTCCCTTCAGGCTTATTTAGTACAACAGTTGTAATCAGGGTCAATTAAAGACCAAGCTAAGTGGTTTGCGACCTCTTGTTGATTAGAATGATGTCTGTTATCAGCACATTAAAAATAAGCCAGGTCTTCACCAGTTATGCAATCATCATTAGTAGCACATCAAGTACCCATCAGTTATGTAGTCATGCAATCATGTAGTTAGTTGTGCAATCATAGTTAAAAATCAGTTAATTACTCATCAGTTATGTTGTCATGCAATCAGTTATTGTCATGTCCCCTTTTCCAAATTAGAACCATGGAGAGACCTCTAGCATATCATCATTTCTCATAGGCTAAAGGATAAATCAAGGGAAATGAATAATAATATTATTTTAAGTTGGGCCCAGTAATATAATATTTATGGGGCAACTTAATAATATTTGATCTATAACACATGCAAGTGTACAAACTACCAAAAACTTTAAATTTTACAAACTTAATCAAATTGAGGAAATCAACCATTTCTTCATCTAATACAGCTCCATATGCATCTGCATAATTTTCAAAAGGAAATCTACCAAAATAAAAACTATTTACTACTCTGATTGAGTAGAGAATTATAATTTTTGATCAATGTTTAGGTAACCACTGGCCTGATGATAAGTGTGATCACAAGATCAAATGAGAAAGCATTTCTGAGATAATTAGAGGTGATGTGAATGCATGTGAGGAGTACTAAATGCAGGTAAAAGGTTTGTAAGTAGTTAAATGAAGTGCTTATTGATTATGAATTACTCGTGCCTTTACCATCAAGCAAACTTAGGATGTATTAGAGGTTCCCAAATTCTCATTTGATTGTCCATGTCACTTGTCCATTGCTTGATGAAATACCAAAATTTAAAGTTTTTAGTAGTTTGTACATTTGCATGTGTAAAACTTGGAGTAAAACTGTACAGATACTTAATGGTTTCAAAAATCTCTATCACAATTTTTTCTAGAAAATTTGTACTATTACACTGAACACTTTTGCAGAGAGTAGTTGCATGAAGGAAATCGATAGTTAACAACAATCAATCAATAGCAGTTATTTAGTTTCACTCCTTTTAAGTTTTCATATATTTTTGTTAATTTATGTTATGTAATTTAGAAGTTGAACCATCTTTTGTTAATATATTGTGCAAAAGAGCAATTAAGGGAGCACAATTTCAATGTTCATGTAGAATAGCATTGAGATGGAAAACGATAGCTACGGAGAATAAATTTTATCATAGCAGTCTATGGCTACACATTTCCTGCTAATTTATATAAATAAAGTATTCCCCATTAATATTTTTTTAGTAAGACCATAGATAAGTCATCTAGTTCTGGCACAAAGAAATCAATTATTGATCACTCTCTAGTTAGTATGACTTCTAAGAGTAAATTTAAACCAGACCAAGTAATCCAACTAATTTGCTACAAGACATGATAATTTATGACCTACTCAAGCGGCTGGATTTTCCCTCAGCTTGCTTAAACAAACTAGAATTCAATAGTAATACATAAGATTGTTTACTATAAAATTATCAACAAATCTTGTGGTTGTAACTGGCAACCAATTTACATGTTTTACTCTCTAATAGTTGAATTTTTTTAATTAAGATCAAGTAAACGGGAAATATTCTATACACATGATATCATTTAAGACTACAAAAACTATCAATATGGCAGCTGCACATCAAATAAGGGGGATATACAAAGTGCCTGATTTCAAAGGTCATGGAATAGTATCAAGAGGGAAACTTTTAGTTACAAAGACCAAAATTTAGCACAGTAGCTAGGCTACATTATTTTCATAAGTTTATATAATAGAATATTCCTCACTGACATCATTTATCTAAATAGTAAATAACTCATTTGTTCCTGACCCAATGAAATAGATTATTGATAACTCCATTTTTAGGAAGTATATTAAATCATAGTTGTGATGGTTACACATTTAAAATACTACACCTGTTACCTATGTTTTTTGGTTTTGGATTAAATATGGTTTGTTTATTGTTGAATGTTGTGACAACACCTATACAATAGATATAGTGGTTGATTCTAGTTGAGAAAAAAGGAGGGATATGGAGCTTAAAAATAAGACCGAAAGTCATTGTATAAATAGCTCTCAGTATTATAAATAAAATTATCCATTTACCACACATTTCATTGCAAAATTTCAATACGGTATCAGAGCAACCTGGTTCTACTTAAAAAACCTAAATGCTGAGGGTATTTGAGGGCAGAAATTATTGTATCCATTGATTAGCAGTTCTATCAAATCTATTTTACAGATTGCAATTAAGTGACAAAGAATATTTGACAGAGAGTGGGAGCAGAGGCATTTTGGTAACCAACATCAAGGCACAGATAGAGAGTGAAGTGACATGAGCATCTCATTCACAGAGCAGTGCAATAAAGTTACAGTAACATATTAAGTAAGCAGTAGCAAAAAAAAAAAATCCCAAGGAGCAAGCCATAAGGCAACAATTTTGATTGTGTAGGCACTCCAAATGCATGGCTTTCTGAAAAATGAGCAAAGGGAAAGCTGTGGAAGGTGATTTTTGGTGTATAGAAATAGAGGAGACTGGAGGACCATAGGAGGTTGAAGGATAACTTCCAAACTTGAGTTCATTGTTAGCCCAAAGATTAAATTAATTGATTTGGTAACATTTGGTTTAGAAAAAGGTTTTCAGTAAGGCCCAGAACAACTGAAGTATATCATATATGTCAAGCAATGACCCATACCACAATTATTCTGAATAGTTGAGTTTGTCCCCATTCACAGTATGCAATAAAGATCAATAAGGCCAAGTCCAGGTAATCATTCGCGACTAGCTGTGTGTGTCACTAGTACAAAGGTATTTCAGACAATTATGTGTATCAACCCTATTTGCAACTTAAAGACATTAGATTTCCATAGTCCATATTGATAACAGTGTGGTTTTTCTAGATTTAACCATGTAATCCAAAAAAGTCACTGTTATTTTACAAAATGACACAGATTTTAGAAAAAGACTAATTATTTTAGTTGCAAAAGCTCATTTGTAAGAGAACTAAGATGTGGCAATAAGCCATGTCTCCACTAGTCTTTTCCATGGACATCATTTAATTTGAGCCTTTAGCAACTCCTTTGCAAAAATGGTATTATTCATTTGAAAGAGAGGAGATGGCATGGTAAAGGAGCTTTTATTCAAAAGAGCTACATGCAATAATTGACTATTAAAAAAAGTCCTCATTTGAAGTGAGTCGGATGTTACTCAAATATAGGAAGAAATAATGATAAAGATGAAGCCAAACTTCTAATCCTGAATCCTAACCACATATAAAACTAATGCCACGAAGCAAGGTTTTGTGGATGAAACTATGCAGATGTTTTTTAATCAACGTTCATACTGCAATCTATCATCAAGATGTTATTTTTGTATCTTGATAATAGATCATAGACTGGGATCCTAAATATTGTTTCAAGTCTTCTACACATTTTTTTTCCAGAAAGGTTTACTTATCATCTAATGGACTATGGAAATCTTAATCTTAGGTTTGCTGCAGGATCCCAACAGTGTAGAACTACAATTGCAATCTAAAATCCCCAAAACCAAAAAACAATATTTTAGATGCTTAAAATGTACTCATTTCACATACCAAACATTTTAGATTTAAAAGCAATCATAAATGAATCTGATATACAATCCTGGTTGTGACCTATGCTCAAACCCAAAGCAGCCAAAATTAAAAATTAATCTAAAGGTTTCATAGCACTCACCTCAATATCATGCACATACTCCTTGAATTCAGCATAATCACTGTCAACATTGTCCTGAAGTTGTGTAGCTTTGCTGAGAGCTCTATTGATAGGGTCTTTTCCTTTTCGTTCTGCTTTCATATAATTGTTCTGCAACTATAAAAACATATAGAGTAAGACAATTATGAAGAGCTCAACAAAGAAAAAACAACAATAGAGAAAGAGTATGCAAAAAAATGATATAGTTGAGAATCAAAATATTGAGGAATAGCCTCTTACCTGATCTGAATCTATGGAATTATGGTCATTCCATGCACAAACTATAGGCTTAATAGAGGCAGCCAACTATGAAACTTTCTCGGTGAGACCATGTAAGCAACTCATTAAATGTTGGTACTCTTCATTTGAGTTGACATGATTTGGAGAGGCTCTTACTGGGCATTCAAAAAATGGCTATGAAATCTCTGTTGATGAACTAGATTTCCAATTCATACTACTCTTAGATTTAGTACGATCTAGTGTTGCATATAATTGACAATATCTTCTACTCCTACTTCTCTATTATTGTTTTCCACCTAAAAAAAAATGTCAATTTCAACATATAGTCAGTTCAATAAAAAATTGAATTAAATAACACGATGTAAATAGAACCAAAAATCCATACACTTACTCCAAATTTGTCAATTTTGGCCTGCAACCCACCTCGGCCAAATGTATATTCAGCCCTCACATTATCTCTTGCTCTCTTGCCTCTATTACTCTTTGTCAAATATTCTTCAGAATGCATACTTTATTTCAATGCCTCCCACTGTTTGGGAGATAGAGTGGAGTCTAACCTCTTATTTCCCTCCATGATTATTTTTCTGCAATTGTATCTAAAATTGTTCATCAAAAGTCTCATCTTGTGCTTGTAATATTTTTTGGAGATTTGTCCACCAATAGTGTCAAAGGCATTTTCCATTTTTTGTATAACATATTCCACATTTCATGGATCTTGCTGTGCAAAATTTGATTTGCAAATATCCAAATGGGCCCTACATCTTACGCCCAACTCTGAGGCCCACCTTGTAGCATTTTTCCCAATGGGTTCACCATCTCTTGATACCTCAACCAAGAATGGCTTCTTCCCTTCTAATATTCTTTCTTTTGCATTCCTCTCTGTAGATCTGTATAAATCTTGACTCAATCTTTGTCTTTTAACAAAAGCAGACACATCTTCTATTGAACCACTACCAATATTTCTAGTAGATCCACTAATTCCATCAAAAGTTGTAGATGCAACAGGTGCACTCTAAGGCACATTAGATGCAAGAAGACTCTCTTCGTGACTTTCATTAACTGAAACTTCATGCTCCTTGGCCATATCAGGTGTGGCATGAGTAGGTAGATCAGTACTGGTCTCCCCAGATTTGACTTCAAACACATCCTTTATGCGTTGGCTTCTACGAGCTGGCAGCACTATATCTTTACTTTCTTTTTGTTTTTTCTCTGCATTTTCTCTGCACTCTTTTTCTTGCCTGTAAAATTAAAAAAAATATCATATCATGTCTTATATACATAAAGCTCTTTCCTATAAAATTTCATTAAATGGTATTAAATCAATAATATACTACTTAATGGATTTACAACTTGCCTGTTTGTCAAACCAAGACGCGATAAATATTCATTATTCTTGGCCACACGTTCTTCACGAAAGCACTCATAATCTGTCACTGGAATTTCAGCATTATGATCACTATCATCTAATTTGCGCCTTAAATTCTTTTTCCTCATTTCCTGATGTCCAAAAAAACAATAATGTATAAATTAGCAACTTGATACAAATATAATTAACCGTAACAGAAATTGCATAAATACAAGTTTATGAGGTCTCAGTTTTAATGAACAGTCATTGAAAAATGTAGGAAGTCTAAAGCACTGCAAACAACAATAGTCATTAGATGTTGTGGGTATTTCAATCAATGGATATTAAATAATGGTTCCCTGCAGAAATGCCAGTTGCATAAAAAGCTTAGCAATGTATTTGAATCAATCCATCAAATCTTGGGATTGGAATAAGGAGTCCTTCACATTGGATGTGGATTCACCATTAGGTCAGCGATAAATTTGGTGTTCCTGGTCTTTTGGTTTCATTCCTCTGTTCTTTTGTTTAATATACAATCTGATCTTTGTGGGCAATGAGCAGTTATATCTAAGTCTCTGTGGGATGAATGGGCTCAGAGTGAGGAAGATGCCAGACTTTGTTTACATCGACACCTCCTTCATCTGAAGTAGCAGAGCTCACAAACACTTGGGATATCTACAGATTGCAAATCTCATTATCAAATATTATCCTAACTGTGAATTGGAATTTTCTGGATTTGATATAGCTCCATAGCTTGATTCCATTACTCTGCTACTCAGCTTGCTTAAGGTGCTTAGCTCATAGTTGAATTCTTGAAGCAATATCAAGGTTTCAAAGAATTCACCTACAACTGAGTAGCTAATGCATTATACATGTCATGGTATACAATTCCTCAAGTGAAATTTTCAAGAAAAGGGCAATGAGAACATGACAGAGACTACATATGGGATTCTAGATGACTTGGTTGTCGCATCAAGACAAAATGTAGTAGCTTTGCCATGGCAGTTTCTTAACTACAAAGGTTTTCCAATGAAGATGATAGATAAAAATGTGATAATGGCAGCCATTGGCATTCTAGGTGACTTGGCTGGCACCAGGACCAAATGTAGAAGCTTTGCTATGGAAATCTGGCTTCTCAAAAGGTTTTGCCAATACGTGCTTGTCATCCAGGGATCAGCTGATCAAGAAAGCAGCCAAATGGGTTGAGATAACTATTTGTCAAGTGATCTGATCCAATTTTTCCAAGAAGTCTGAAACTCCATAGTCATTTGGGTTCATCAAGTTGAAGATATATGTGATAGTTTAAACATCTAAGGATTAAAGATATTTCATCAGAAGATTTCTATTCATTATTTTTTACATTATTCTACTCCAAGTTCCATGAACTGCAAGTTTACAAAAAGAGAATACACTCTTCTTTCAAAGACAAGAAAAACTGTGTTGGACAATATGCAGCTCCACGAGAATAAAAAAATATTTGCAGTGCCAAAAAAATATATCAACTAATACAACATAAATTTTGTGCAACTCAACACTTCACTGCTGCAAACCAACGAACGGATCTTTCTCAAAAAACTATTTACGATATTTTTCACTACTGACACTTTTCCTAGATAATCCCTCCATCCTCTGGCACACAAACAAGTATTTATCAACAGTCCATGCAGGTCTGTATACTAGTGAGAAATGGAGAAAAGAACATTATTTGTAGCTTTAAATTTTCACTATAGCATTAGTATAATCTGTGATACAGTGAATAGATATTTCTAGGTAAAAAAATTTGTGGAAACTATTGAATGATAATTATAGCATGGAAGGCCTTCAAACAGATGTCATATATTCAGATGTAAGAAACAAGGACAAACAAAATGCAAAAATGAAAAATTCACATGGGTTTTAGTCATTTTTTCTACAGATGAGTCCACACCCAAAACATGTAAGTCAAGGGTCAAGTTTCTGATGAGTTTCAATAAAAAGAAATCACAAGTTTCAGACAATTACTTGGTCGGGACTTGTGTGTGAGTTGTGTCAACTCATTGCATTTTATCAGGCCAAGTCTACCAAGTTTTCAAAGAGGTTAGGAGAATATTAATATATTATATATCAAATCTTGAACCTTACAATAACAAAAGAAAATTTTCACTTGACTTAACATGAGAATCTGGCTCTTTCCATTCAGAAGCAGCCTCACAGTACCTGCACAAAATATGTTAAAATAGTACAAGCATTATAACAGTCATAGCAGTGAGTCAAAGTACAGTGGTCAAGGACTGTTATAACATCCTGTCATGACAGTGGAAGCAATGATCCAGAGGAGCTGTCAAGAAAAGATCATTGTCAAAGTAAAGCAATGATGGTATACATATTCATATTGCATTCATATTCATATTCATATTCATATTGCATTCATATTCATATTCATATTCATATTGCATCCTCATTTATATATGAAAACATATTCATATTGCATACAACATTTATATATGAAAACATATTCATATTGCATCCTCATTTTTATATGAAAACAAATTCATATTGCATTCATATAGCAACTTTTTTTTGACATTAATGCTTTGAAATAGGTATTAGTCTAAAGGTCCATGTCCTTAAAACATAAAACAGTCTTAAAACAACATAAAAATCTTAAATAAAAGGTCATAAAATGGGGCTCACCAATAATCATCTGCATTGCCAGCAAGATCAGAATCCTGATCACTCGTGTCTGCATCTACTTGATTTTCTTCCTCATCCTCATTTGTGACATGCAATACATTCTCTCTTCCAATTTCTTCATTGGTAATCAAAATCTCTTCTTCAAACAGTCCCTCATTGTCTTCATCCACTTCTTCAAATGTTTCTTGTAAATTAACATATTGCCCATCAAGCATTACATCAACAACTTCCATGAATTTCCGTTTCGAACGAGACTCTGTTTGAATGACATATGACCAACCTGGGCTTCTTACATCATCAATTAGAAAATATTGGTTAATTTGAAGAGGGGAAACATACAGCTCATCTGTCTCTGAAAAAAATTGTCGTGTATTTGCACGTACAAATCCATACTCATCAAATTGCACTGTGGATGGTCGGATCCACTTACATTTTAATAATATAGGACTATTTTCACCAAAATCCACTTGAATAATTTCTTGGATGAATCCAACATAAAATTTCTTCTCAATTTCATGAAGAAATTCAGCACTAACAACACAATCACAATTTGTCTTTCCTTTGTCTTTTTCTTCCACTCTTAAATGACTACCATAGGCCCACATTCCACTAAAATGCATAGCCCATAAATGTGGAGGTTGTGAAAGCTCACTTTCCTCTGTTGTTATATCTTGACCTTCTTCTTTTGCATCACTAATTGCATTAGTAATCCATTCTTCAAATTTTGGAAAAAAATCACCTCTAATCAAATCATGACATCTGTGCTTTTGAGGTCGATGTTGCATCCAAGCTTGATTCTCTTCTTCATGTTTTCTACATAGAATAATGATGTACAAATAGTAAGAATAATAACATAAATGTGTAAATGCAATTGAGTACATAAATTATTGTGTAATTTGTTTTTACCTGCACCACTTTTCGAACGAAGATATGTTTTGAAGAATAAAGGCATGTATTGCACTTCTTTCTTGATATGATAGCTTGAAGCGACATCCATTGCCTTCTAATACTTCACCTGCAACTCTCTCATCTTCATCATCATCCCATACATGTCAATTGACATTTTTAAAATCCTTCATATATTCTGTGCAAAATCCCATGGCCTCTTGCATTGAATATCCCTCAGACATGCTACCTTCTGGTTTTTCCCTAGTACGAACAATTTTTTTCAAAACCTTCATATATCGTTCTATAGGATACATCCATCTTGTTCTTACTAGGCCACAATTCTCTAGTTCATATTGTAGATGTATCAAAAGATACATAGAAATGTTAAAGATTGTTGATGGAAATTCTCGTTCCAAGAGACAAAGGACTTCAACAACCTCCTCCCTCAAACTATCAAAGTTCAAAGGATCTAATACATGTAAGCTCATTCTCTTTAATATTAGGCCCAACCTTATAATTTCCAATCTTGGACCTTTTCCAAACTCAATATATTTACCACAATAGGTAGAATATTCTCTATTATGACATGATAGTCATGGGTCTTGAGGCCTCTTAAGCTATTAATGTCAATTTGGCTTCTGATGATGCTACTTACATATCAAGTGGGGAAGCAAGTTTGAGACATCAACTGTAAGAATTGTGCACGTTGTTCCTTTATCCAGACATAAGGAGCACTAGGCTTTTTATATTTTTCATTATATTTTTCAACCCAAAGATTTTGGCGAATCTTTATTTCTTGGAAGTCTTCACGTGATGAAATAGTATCAAAAGCACCAAAAAGAGTTTCTATAATAGCATAAGCTATATTTTTCTCAGTATGCATAAAGTCAACAGTATGCCTGATGGCTATATCCTTAAAGTATGGCAACTTATACAATATGCACAACCGTTTTACACCACTTTCATTACATGGATCATATCTACTACCAACAATCCCATCATTTTCAATAAATGACATTATTTTTTTTCCATTCTCAACAATGTAATCACCTATTATTAGCAATGGCACTTCATGATTCTCTTCTTGACCATTGAAACGTGTTTTTTGTCGACGATATGGATGATCCATTTTAAGGTAAGCATGATGTCCACAATAAATACACTTACGCAAACTTCTTGAGTGCCTCACAAAATCCTTAAAGTTGCAAGCAAGACATCCATGGTATCCATGAACAGAGAGATCAGACAATGTGCCATATGCAGGAAGATCATGAATCGTAAACAATAAGGAAGCTCTTAAAGTGAATTTGATTGAATGACCATCCCTTAAAGATTGAATTTCTTCAATTCCTTTCCACAATTCCATTAGCTCATCATATAATGGCTCTAGATAAGCATCTATTGTATCTGAAGTCACACTTTTCTTTCCTGGTATAATCAATGATAACATTAAGAAAAATGGTTTAGTTGCTAACCATGGAGGTAAGTTATAATTTATTAGAAACACTAGCCAAGTTGACCATTTAGTACTTTGATCTGAGAATGGGTTCACCCCTTCTAGAGCCAAACCCAACCTTATATTATGAGGATCTTGAGAAAAATCAGGCCATCTATTATCAAATTCCATCCATGTCTTAGAATTAGGTACATGTCATTGTTTTCCATCAGTGCTCTTATTTTTGGCATGCCACTGCATAAGTTTAGCAATGTCTCTGCACCTATACATTTAGAGTCATCATGGGATTGTCAGAAAGTGGCGAAGAACCTTTCTAGGAACCACAGCTGATTTCAACCCTTGTCTATACCTCACTTCATGACATTTCGGACATTCACTCTCATTTGCAAGATTTTTGCGAAATAATACACAACCATTCACACATGTGTGGATGTTTTCATACCCCAAGCCAAGCTTAATGATTTTCTTTTTACATTGACTTCGTTTTGTTGGCAATGTGGAGTCAGCTGGTAACAATGAACTTAATAATGCATCCTCATTTGTCCAGCCATGTACCACTTGCAAGTTAAGAATTTGAAGGATTCTTGCAAAATGACTTAACTTGCAATTAGCATACATAGGGTTTAAAGCATCCTCCATTGACTTGGCCCAATCATCGTTTAGACCCTCATTCAACATTCTATCAACTTCAAACCCTTCATCAAACATTTTTGTCTGTTCATCTATGTTTGGTGCCACTTCATCTATGTTTGTTGCCTCTTCATCTCTCACAGTCTGCAATTCTATCATATCTTCATAATAATTGTAAGCCCAAGGGCTTACACTACTATGCCCATATCTTATCATATGTCGATAAATCATATTTCTTTTTTTCACCTTTCCACCAAGACAATTTTTACATGGACATGGATATTTGTCAATGTCCCTCTCATTAGCTACTCTCTCATCATATGCATGGTATTGATCATTAGTCAACCTTTGACGCTGATCCATCTGTAATATTGTGCATTCCAGTATTAATTTAGTTTTTGATTTAAAGAAAAAACATAAATCTAAAAATAGAGATGCCAAAACATTGTTGAAAGTAGTCAATTTTAGTAGAGACCATAACAGAAAGAAGAGGATATAATGAGTCATTGTTCTGAGATCTATCTTACATTCATTTGAAGTTTACCTACTAAGAATGGAATATTCCTATTTTTCCTATCAGCTTACTTTCGGAAATGAGGGTTTCAAATTACCTCTGAATTCACTGCAGAGGGCTTCGTTGACTTCAAATTTGTTGCAGCAAACTCTGAATTCCTTGCCCTCCTTTTCAAAAGTCTCCAAGTCCTATCCAAACAAGCTTTATCACCCATGCAAGTGCTTCAATACCTGTCCACAAGAATAACAAACATAAAAAACAATCCAATTTCATTCCCATGCCAACAAATATAGTCTAGAATCAACACAATCAAACAATAAGGGCGTCAAAGAAACATAGGAAAATGAGGTGGCATCTAACCATGCCTTGATGGATTCTCAAAAACAAGAGAAAAAAGAAAAATTCACTTAGAAGAATACTGCTCCTTCAAATGGGAAAAGAGCTAAAGTCCCCCATAAGGGAACACCCATTCCATCATAAACACCATTCAATGTTACATCCAGGACATCAAAAGTTTGGGTTTCATCAGTGATGGAGAGTTAGGAGGATTCAAAACACATCTCACAAAACCTTCAACTTGCCTTCCTTTGACACACTTAATTCAACTATATTTCTCTCAATATCAACAAAGATCAAATTCTTTCACTATTGCCCTTAAATACACATCATGGCTCTTGGTTCAAACACTCAAGACTCCAAAATAGAGAACAAGGCCATATTCCTCTTGTAGTTACTTCATGACACCATGTAGTGATAATTCAAATGGGATTTCATTCATACGGTCTTCTCTGTCACAAATAGCTAACAATGGAAACATGAATGGAGAGCCTTATATGAATGAATGGAAACAATGGCTCGTTTTGGTATACTACCCCAATATGCTAGAAATGATCTTCAAATGAGATGGTTTGAGCTACCAAACTGCTACATATTTCATAATGGTAATGTTGAGAAACAAGCTTCATATTTTAGTCTTTCCTTGTGTCGATAGCTCATAGTTCATGTTGTCTTTGGCTTCCTTCCAGATGCATCTTTTCTTGCATTGTTTAATATTATATTTTATATACTTACATTTTCTCCCTTAGAACAAAAATTGGATAAGTTCCTATTGATATTTGCATGGTGCTTTGTTCACAATTGAGGAGAATCATCTACTGTTAGTTTTATTCTACATAGGCTGGTCAATCATTCTGAGGCCAACCTGAGATATCTCTTAGGAGTCTTATATGTCTTTGCTTTGGGTATTGTGTACCAAATATTAGCCAATGCATGGGAGGAGGGTGATGAAGTTGTCCTTTACACTTGTCGATTGGTTGACTTGGACCTGGAATTGGTTGGTGGACCCATCAAAGAAAAAAAATAAAAAAGTTCTAGAATGAGTTGTATGTGAACCATTCAATTTAACCTTTTCTTTTGTGCTTCACTTATTAACCTATGCATTAAAAAAGGATAAGTCATAATGTATTATCTTTTTGACTCTGGTGATCAGATATGAGATGCGTTTCAATTTAAAGAGTGGGGAGGCTTCACAAAAGAAACTGTCAGATTCTGCAGTAGATTTTCCAAGGATTAATGAAAAGTATATTGGCAGGTAAGAAAATTCTAAGAGATAACACGTACACTCTTTCCTAGAACACTACAATTATTTTTTTTCTTCCATTCTCTCCCTCATAAACAATGCTTATGGATCATATAACCAAGGATACCATGTTGATTGGGAAATATCTAATTTTGCTTTATGATTAACATGGGTGCAGAAAGCAATGTTATGTGTATGGTACTACAATAGATTCAATAGCTAAGGTCAAGGGACTCGTAAAGTCTGATCTTCAAGCAGAACCTGAGGTTGGGAAGTCGCAGATTGAAGTTGGAGGCAATGTGCTAGGGGTTTTTGACTTTGGACCTCGAAGATTTGGTTCTGAGGCAATATTTGTATCCAGGGATTATGGGTTAGACCTTGCAAAAGATGATGGTTACTTGATCTATCTTTTTCATGATGAGAACACTGGGTATGGTTCTAGGCTTCTAGCTTACTTACATTCAGTTCTTTTGAGTCTTGACTTGTCTTATATTTTTTCTTGAGAGATGATAAGAAGTAAATAATATTTATATGAGGGCTATTGCTTGTGAAATGCATGATGATTAGGTTGTCCAGTGTAGGCCACTATTTCCAGAGATCCAGTCTTTAAAAAAATGGCTCAAATAATAAAAATACCATAGGCAATAATGAAACAAGGACCTAGATAAATCATAGTATTAATCGCTACATAAATGAAGATTATCATTCAAATATATAGTAAAAGAAAAAGCAATCTTGAAATAAGCATTTATAAGTCTTCCATATGCGTATTATGAGATTACAAATTGGAACTTCTAAGGTATATATTACCAAAACGAGCCATTGCAGTATACCTTCGCTGTCACAAATAGCTAACAATGGAAACATGAATGGAAATATGAAAATTTATGAGATGACAAAATTTTGTGAAGGTTGTTTGAATGGAGAGCCTTATTTATCAAATAGTATCTCAGAAGATACATCATATATCATTTTGGAAGCACCATTGAAAAGAATGTTAAAAGAGAAATTAATATCCCATTATTTAAGGGTTGTAGCAGCAACAAGAAGGGATAAGGATCATGTTCTGGCTAAAAAAATAGAAGAGATTTACAGGCTTAAGCGGGACATTTTGAGGGAGAAAGGAAATGATAGTGAGATGCGTGTTTTAAGAAAAGTGTTGAATGACATGACTAGAAAATTGGATGAAGTTATGAAAGAGAATGAAAAATTGATCCTCTCAAGAAAGTTTCAAAACAAGAACTCTGAAATGGTTTCTAATTTACAGGATGAATTACAAGCTGAGGATAGAAGAATGACAGAGCTGCATACAAGGAAAGAAAGGGAATTCAAAGCATTATCTGACAGTAAAGAGCTAGATAAGTCATAAAGAGAATCCTACTTACTGAGTCAAATAGTAGTGTTGGAAAATGATAGGGAAGAAATAGAAGAGAAAAATAGGAATGAAATAGACACTAAGATTTTTTTTTGAAGAGGTTATCAAGGAGATATCAATTGCCTTAGATATGGCATTGAAGGAATGTTCAGAGCTTAGAAAGCAGAAGCATTCACTTAACAAAATGATCCACGATAAAGATAGGGGTATGAGTTTAGTCTTAATGGAAAATGAAATTCAGAGGTAGAAGATAGCAACAATGGAGAATGTGCTTGACCAGAAGGGAAATGAATATAAAGAACTACATGGTTTGTTTCAGAATATGTTGGAAGAATGTAAAGAGATAAAAGGAAATACATTTTATATTGAAATGCTTCTAATGGAAAAAAAGGATTTAGATTCAGCTAAGAGAGAACAAGATGAACTGAAAAGGAAAGTTAGTTTGTTGGAGGAAGCTATTGAAGAAAACAGACACCGTGCAGATGTAGCCTTAAGAGTTTTGGAAGAGAAAAGGAAAGAGAAATTGATGCTTGAGGATGCTATCCAAGATAGGGGAAATGACATGAGCAGTATTATGAAGGAGGAGGAAGGGCAGAGAATAGATATTGAAGGAATCATTACACAAAAACATTATGCCTTCGCCTTGGTTCAAAGAGAAATTAAAAAATAGAAAAAAGAAACAATTGCAATCAAAGAATCTTTTGAAGAAAAGAAAGTAGCACTGGAGCAAGCCATGGTTCAAATTAAAGAAGAAGAGAAAAAAACCAGTTGTTTGAGACAAAAGTGCAAAAACTTGAGGACTGCCTCCAAAGAATGCAAGTAGACTTACAAATGGAGTAGAAGCAAGGTCAAATGGAATTATCAGGTACATTAGCAATATCATGGATGCATCTCTAAAGTTGGAAAACTTGGCATTGGAAAAGCTTCATCGTAACTTCTCAAGGTAGTAAATTTTTTCCATCACCATTTTTCAATTCATGTTTTTTTTTATGCTTGCATGAAACATGGCATAATTTTCAGCCACCAAATTCAATATTTGATTCATGGGGTGTATTTTCAGTGTTCATTCTAAGAATTTTTATTTACACTTAAAGAGTTTGTTTTTGGTAGCAAATGTGAATATGCTTTCATACATTTTGATTGAGAGGATAAATCCAAATCTATTGCTTATCACAAATTTCTGACTTTAACTAGTAAAGAAAAATTGAATTCAATTATTAATGGATATAGCCAGTATATGATTGCCATTATTTTTAAGTGTGTTTTCCTATGTTCATTGTAGAGCATGGTAAAAGCTATAGGTCAGTGTTTTCTGTGATGTTTCTTAAACATTAAAGCATGATTGTTATGTCCTATTTCCTGATCTCTTTGAAAAAATGACATTGGCCAAGGTTCTTTGAATTGAATTTCGTGTTTTTTGGATTATGCAAAAAATTATTCATCAAGTTGAGAGGAGCTGACAGACAGATGGGAATTTCCAACTAACGAAGGAAAGGGTTCAGGGGCAGACTTCAAGCAAAGCAATAATGGTTCACCTCAAGCAACATGAAGACCCTAAAAGCATATCACCTTACAAGAAGGGCATATGAATTTTTGAAGATTACAATAGTCTATAAGCAAAGATTTAGATAGCATACATCAATATTCTCATGAGTTGGGTCATTTGTTAGAGTATGTGTTCCTAGAAATGAACACTCACCATGAATCTGTTAAGAGGCAGCATATCAAAGTTCATAGTCACCTTAATTCATGCCAAAAAAGTTACTGATTTTGGCTTCAGTACGAGGAAAAGTAATGTCCCTATTCTTCAAAAATGCTAATAGGACCTAATGCAAGTGCATATGTAAGTAATTGAATTGTACTTTCTCTGAATGTTTTGGAACAACTTCCTATTGAAGAGCTATTTGACAGAATGTGGTTAAAAGGACTGTTGGAACTATAATTTTGAGCATTTTCATAAGTTTTCCATAACCCTAAGTCTCCATATGAATCCTTATCAAAGGCACTAGGGTTTGTGTTCGTATCTTTCTACTCACCCTTTGCATATTTTTACCCCTTGTTTCCATCAAGTCGTGTGTTTCTTTTCTTTCTGGTTCATATCGGCATGTGTCCATTTGTTTCTCCCCAATCCGTGTTGCGTTTCCTGCATGAGTCTGTGTTTCCTATCAGCAAGACTCATTTGTGTCATAGTGAATTGATTTCATCTACAGGTGGTTTTTGACATGAGCCAGGGGTCTTCGGTGTATTGTTTTATCGATTATATCATGTCACACTGACCTGAATTTGGAGGATTCATATCAGCAGGAGTTAGGGGCTTCGATGAAGGGTCACGGTGAGATGGTTTGTGTCTTGTCGACTGGTAGATGAGGATGCCTATCGGTGTGAAACTTCACATCGGTATAATGTTATAGCGAACTTCATATGTCTTACCGATTGGCTCGCAGTGTTTCTTTTCGGCCAAACAAAAGGTATGTTAGGAGAATGTCTTACCGAGTTTGAATTGTCTTATCGACTATGCGAACAAGGGTTGTTTCAGTCAAACATGATGATATCGATATATAGTCACAGTGAACTTGTTGGGTCTTGCTGACAATTTCCAGTGAGCGGCTTTTGGCAACCTGAATGTATGATGAGCTTTCGGTATGACTCGAGGAATTCTAAGAGAGGTCTTCCTGATATCAGTTTGTCTTAGTGAAGCACATAAAAGATTTTGGACTCATCGGCGTGAAAAATCTTATGTCTCGGCGACCAATGTGTATCTTATGGATTTTCAGTGAAACTTAAAGCGATCTGCATAGCGTCTCCCCAATTGTATGTGGTCTTGGCGAAGGTTAATTTTAGGCATATCTCGATAAGAAAATCTCTCATATCTTGGTGACTAGAACAAATATAACAAAAATTTCTCTCGATGTGACAAAAGGGTATTCAATATGATATTTCCCCAAGAGCAATTGGTCACAGCGACATGTTAACCACAGGGTTTTCGGTGAAACTTATTGTGGTCTATGAGATGTCTCCCCGACATTATATATGTCTCGCTGATACATACAATGGAAGGAACATCTCAGGGAAACATAAAGTGTTCTACATAACCTCTCCTTGATTTTCATCTCTCTTGGCAATAGCAAATGAAGGATACATTTCGGTGAGAAACTCAAAGGTCAAACTTAAATAGGATTTCATTAGCGAAAGGGGTGATTTTTTCTTAGCGACTGGAGAATACACTTTCTAGACACTTTGATTATGTGATGGAAAACACCTTGGAGACCTAATGCCCTCTTAAGACTCTATCCCACCTTGATAGCCACAAGTCATCATTTATAGATACATACAAAATAAATCATCAAACAAGTGACAGTCTTAACAGTCATTAAGGAAGACAACCTATTGAAAGAGACAACATATAAGAGGTTGAAAGCATAGGAGGCATATTTATAGATGGTATAAGCAAGAATAACAGTTCACTATGCAATGAAGACAAATCTGGGGAGACTCTACACATAGACAATCAAGCATAATGAGGCTAGTGATCAAGAGATAGAGGATGACAGTCACATTGCAAAAGATTCAATAATAGTGATAAGGGATTGTAAAGTTTGGACAGTCAAGATGAATGCATGTGGAAAGAAACAGTCAAAAATATCATTCTAATGCAAAAGTATAGTCCAAGAATGGCAAGGAAGGATGGGCATTTCCAACTAACGAAGGAAAGGGTTCAGGGGCAAACTTCAAGCAAAGCAATAATGGTTCACCTCAAGCAACATGAAGACCCTAAAAGCGTATCACCTTACAAGCAGGGCATATGAATTTTTGAAGATTACAATAGTCTATAAGCAAAGATTCAGATAGCATATATCAATATTCTCATGATTTGGGTCATTTGTAAGAGTATGTGTTCCTAGAAATGAACATTCACCATGAATCTATTAAGAGGCAGCATATCAAAGTTCACAGTCACCTTAATTCATGCCAAAAAAATTACTGATTTTGGCTTCAGTACGAGGAAAAGTAATGTCCCTGTTCTTCAAAAATGCTAATAGGACCTAATGCAAGTGCATATGTAAGTAATTGAATTGTACTTTCTCTGAATGTTTTAGAACAACTTCCTATTGAAGAGCTATTTGATAGAATGTGGTTGAAAGGATAGTCAACTAAATGCAAGGGAAACTTTTAGGCTTCACAAATTAGTCATAAATGCAAAAGATTAGTTATAAATGAGTAAGTTTATGACAGTCATTAATGGACTGTGTGTGAAGGGACAGTCCTTTCAAATTGATATGAAGTGGAATGTGCATAGATTGAGGGGTAGTTTACTATACTGTTATGAGAACATAGGAACCACCTTGCTCAAACATCAACAATAGTAACCCTACCTTTAAGACTACTTCTAACCTTTGAGTCATCTTAGATAGCTTTCACAAAATAGTTTCTAGACACTTTGATTCTGTGATGGAAAACACCTTGGAGACCTAATTCCCTTTTAAGACTCTATCCCACCTTGATAGCCACAAGTCATCATTTATAGATACATACAAAAGAAATCATCAAACAAGTGATAGTCTTAACAGTCATTAAGGAAGACAACCTATTGAAAGAGACAACATATAAGAGGTTGAAAGCATAGGAGGCATATTTATAGATGGTATAAGAAAGAATAATAGTTCACTATGCAATGAAGGAAAATCTGGGGAGACTCTATACACAGACAATCAAGCATAATGAGGCTAGTGATCAATAGATAGAGGATGACAGTCACATTGCAAAAGATTCAATAATAGTGATAAGAGATTGTAAAGTTTGGATAGTCAAGATGAATGCATGTGGAAAGAAACAGTCAAAAATATCATTCTAATGCAAAATTATAGTCCAAGAATGGAAAGGAAGGATGGGCATTTCCAACTAATGAAGGAAAGGGTTCAGGGGCAGACTTCAAGCAAAGCAATAATGGTTCACCTCAAGCAACATGAAGACCCTAAAAACATATCACCTTACAAGCAGGGCATATGAATTTTTGAAGATTACAATAGTCTATAAGCAAAGATTCAGATAGCATACATCAATATTCTCATGAGTTGGGTCATTTGTAAGAGTATGTGTTCCTAGAAATGAACACTCACCATGAATCTGTTAAGAGGTAGCATATCAAAGTTCACAGTCACCTTAATTCATGCCAAAAAAGTTTACTGATTTTGGCTTCAGTATGAGGAAAAGTAATGTCCCTGTTCTTCAAAAATGCTAATAGGACCTAATGCAAGTGCATATGTAAGTAATTGAATTGTACTTTCTCTGAATGTTTTGGAACAACTTCCTATTGAAGAGCTATTTGATAGAATGTGGTTGAAAGGACAGTCAACTAAATGCAAGGGAAACTTTTAGGCTTCACAAATTAGTCATAAATGCAAAAGATTAGTTATAAATGAGTAAGTTTATGAAAGTCATTAATGGACTATGTGTGAAGGGACAGTCCTTTAAACTTGATATGAAGTGGAATGTGCATAGATTGAGGGGTAGTTTACTATAATGTTATGAGAACATATGAACCACCTTGCTCAAACATCAACAATACTAACCCTACCTTTAAGAATACTTCTAACCTTTGAGTCACCTTAGATAGCTTTCACAAAATAGTTTCTAGACACTTTGATTATGTGATGGAAAACACCTTGGAGACCTAATGCCCTTTTAAGACTCTATCCCACCTTGATAGCCACAAGTCATCATTTATAGATACATACAAAATAAATCATCAAACAAGTGACAGTCTTAACAGTCATTAAGGAAGACAACCTATTGAAAGAGACAACATATAAGAGGTTGAAAGCATAGGAGGCATATTTATAGATGGTATAAGCAAGAATAATAGTTCACTATGCAATGAAGACAAATCTGGGGAGACTCTACACATAGAAAATCAAGCATAATGAGGCTAGTGATCAAGAGATAGAGGATGATAGCCACATTGCAAAAGATTCAATAATAGTGATAAGAGATTGTAAAGTTTGGACAGTCAAGATGAATGCATGTGGAAAGAAATAGTCAAAAATATCATTCTAATGCAAAAATATAGTCCAAGAATGGCAAGGAAGGATGGGCATTGCCAACTAATGAAGGAAAGGGTTCAGGGGCAGACTTCAAGCAAAGCAATAATGGTTCACCTCAAGCAACATGAAGAACCTAAAAGCGTATCACCTTACAAGCAGGGCATATGAATTTTTGAAGATTACAATAGTCTATAAGCAAAGATTCAGATAGCATACATCAATATTCTCATGAGTTGGGTCATTTGTTAGAGTATGTGTTCCTAGAAATGAACACTCACCATGAATCTATTAAGAGGCAGCATATCAAAGTTCACAGTCACCTTTCATGCCAAAAAAATTACTGATTTTGGCTTCAGTATGAGGCAAAGTAATGTCCCTGTTCTTCAAAAATGCTAATAGGACCTAATGCAAGTGCATATGTAAGTAATTGAATTGTACTTTCTCTGAATGTTTCAGAACAACTTCCTATTGAAGAGCTATTTGACAGAATGTGGTTGAAAGGATAGTCAACTAAATGCAAGGGAAATGTTTAGGCTTGACAAATTAGTCATAAGTGCAAAAGATTAGATATAAATGAGTAAGTTTATGACATCATTAATGGACTGTGTGTGAAGGGACAGTCCTTTAAAATTGATATGAAGTGGAATGTGCATAGATTGAGGGGTAGTTTACTATATGTTATGAGAACATAGGAACCACCTTGCTCAAACATCAACAATAGTAACCCTACCTTTAAGACTACTTCTAACCTTTGAGTCACCTTAGATAGCTTTCACAAAATAGTTTCTAGACACTTTGATTTCTGTGATGGAAAACACCTTGGAGACCTAATGCCCTTTTAAGACTCTATCCCACCTTGATAGCCACAATTCATCATTTATAGATACATACAAGCTTCTACAGATATACCAAAAGAATGCTTTGCTTACCATACATGAATAAGAGACATAGAATCGCAATAGAAAAGGAATCCAAATCTATTTTCTCACTATAAAGATGATTCCCCAGTCTTACCTGTAAAGCTATGTGTTGTTGAGCCTAAGCTAAGACATTCTCTTGGTCTGGTTTTGGTTGACCACTGCTATGAGAAGGAAATAAGATGGAATCAATTAGATTTTCAGAAGTATAGATTAAAAACAAATAATATAGATTCAATTGTATTATAACCTCATGCATATCTATACCTGGCTGTAGCACGGTGAACAATCAAAGTTTTATCTCCCAATTTAGGGAAGCACATGCAATGTCTATCACAGCTGGATCCTAATATTTTTGATAAAAGTAATTAGCATCTTGAATATGACAAGAAATAATGATGCTTGTGTCAGAGTATTGAAAATGACATTTCAAATAAATTTTTTTAAGAACTTACAAAAATATCAGCATAAAGGCTCACCTGGTAGATGCAAAACCCATAAATTCTTGGTATCTCTATCTTTACATTCACCTATGCATTCACCTGTGTTGTATGTAAAATTTCAGATCTTTTTCATCTTGTCTACTGTGATATCAAAAACAAACTTGAAAACAAATGTGAAAAATTTGAAGGTTCTTATTTAAATTCACCATTCTCATAACTGAATTTCTTGTGTATTCGCAGTCACACCAACATATAATGAAATAATTAGGAATGACTTAATAGTTGTCATTAGTAGGTGGAAAATTAGTTTGAGAACACTAATTGTATCAATCTATTGAGATAAACAATGAAAATAGACTATTAATTTACAACAATTTGTTTTAGAACGAATTTTTTTTGCATAAAGATCTGGGTTTTTAATAATATTACCTGTTTTCTTGCAGATGACCCACGGGTTGAAGAAAATAGAAACTAGGGCATAATATTTTCTACATATCCTCATTGTTCAAAAGCCAATACAATGGCCACTTCCCACCACACACATTGTAAGCTTTCTCGCCAAAAGAAGCTACATCCCGAGTGCAACGCCGCAACTATAACAGCAGATGAGAGATCCAACTCAGAACCATCAAAAAGATGGGAAAAAAAAATAGTTTTAATGGCTATAGCAGCAAACGCGAGAGAGAGCCATCGAAAAGATGAGAAGAAACATCAGTTTTAATTGGTTTCCATAAGAAATGTGATAAAAAATATTAATCTTAGAATATTTCCAATGAGAATATTCTTGTAAATATAATTAATCCTAGAATTTTTTTGGGAAAGTTGGAAAATCTTATAAGCACTACATTTATTCATAACAAACATAAGTCTAGAGGAAGATAAAAGCTTGAATAGAAACCTAACAATCAATATTGCATAGTATTGAACCTACTCCATTATTGAACTATATCGTAGTCTAGATGATCAACAAAGAGAGACCCACATGCTAGAAATGGTATTAAAGGATAAAGGAGGGATGTCTCTTATTAAATGGCTTGTAAATGTGTGGCATACAACAAATCTATGCCGTAAATTATAGAAGAAAAACAAAATCTAGACATGTTCTAAAGTTTTAAAATAATATCTATTCCCTTTAAATTAATCCTTTAAAAGACATTAGCTAGTATCTTCACTTTTTGCTTTTAAGTGGGGGTGACTATAAAAAGACAATTACATCTTTATTAAAAAGGGACAACACATCATACTAATTTTTAAGAAAATAATACTCTCTTCTCTAGCAATTCACCATGGGAATCACTACCATGACAAATTCACCACTAGCAATTCACCAATAGTCATTTATTTAGTCATTTAGTTGTGATTTTACCCAATGACCAAATTAGTCACTTATAAATGACCAAATTAGTCATTTATTTGTCAAATTCTACTAGTGTTAGTCATGTGACTAAAAATTTTAGTCACGTGACTAAAAGTTTTAGTCATGTAGTCATTTATTTTCCAAATTCCACTAGTGCACTATTAGATCATCCATATAAATGATTATGCACTTACCAATTATGTCTTTAAAGGAAATGTCCATGGCTCATTGGAATGTGGCTCCAACATTAATCAGGCCAAAGGGAATCCTCCTATAAGAAAAAGTACCCCACTTGGTGGTGAAAGGAGTCTTGTGCCTGTCCTCATACTGCACCATGACTTAGTTGTATCCTGAATAATCATCCAAGAAGGACACCATCTAAGATCCGTTGACAATCTAGAGCACTTCATCCAGTGAGGGTACTGGATAATTATCCTTCTTTGATGCTCTGTTTAGATTCCTAAAATCTACACATAGCCTAATTTCACCATTTTTCTTTCACACTAGAACCAAGTTTACAACCCAAGTAGAGTGTCTGGCTGGGAATATTATTCTTGCAGACAATAGTTTATGCACCTCCTTCTATATTATGGGCTCCAGTAAAGCATTGATAGGCCTTTGCCTCTATTTGAAAGGTTTCACTCCTGGATTGAGAGGGATAGTATGGGTTATGATTGATGTATCATAAGTATTTAAGTCTTCATAACTCCAGTCTATCACATCTGGCTATCTATGTAGTGAATTGATGATTCCCTATCTTTCTTCTGGAGTGCACACTTTACCAATAAAGACATTTTTAACATCATCCTGAGTTCCCATATTATATTTATCACACTGTCCACTGATGGACTCTTTCTTGGTATCTTGTTCCTACTCCTTGACCTTGTCCAGATCAAATATTCTCTCTAATTGCACCATCCCTCTAGGAATTGTGTTGGTTTTTAGATTAATTACCCCTTCCAAGTCCATTTCTGCTTCTTGGAGCTCAGTTTCGTCAATGATTTGAGAAGCAAAGACATCAGTACTAGTAATGAAATCTAAGATATGTTTGTCATCTTCAAACACCTAGAAGTTGGTGAAATTATCAGGTACTGAGGGTACTGGGGTCAGCTCTACAGTAAACTTCTTTAGTCCAGAAAGAGACAGAGGTTGTAATGTATTGGCTACCTAGGCCAGGGAGTTAGTTGTCTGGTTCTTACTTTGTGGAATCAATTGAATGTTGAAGGCCTCAAATCCTTCAATAAGATCCCATACTCTGTGTCTATAGTTGGTCATTCTTCTATCATGACAAGAGTATTGTCTCCTAACTTGCTTGACTACTAATTCAGAATCCCCAAAAACTTGCAAGACCTTAACCTTTTTCTTCAATGCCATTAGAAATCCATGGACCAGAGCCTCATATTCTACTACATTATTCGTACAATGAAATTGAAGTCTATGAGCAGCAAAAAATGTCTTACCTCTCAGACTAATTAGCTCGAAACCTACCCCAGCTCCTTGTTTTGATTTAGACCCATCGAATCTTAAAGTCCAGGAACTAGCAACTGTAGACTTTCCTGCTTTTCCACTTGCACTGTTACTACTGGATGGCTCTTCAGAAGGCATTACCCTTTTTCCTTTAAGATCTTCTTGAACATTCTGGATATTAATTTTGACTACAGGAATGGGGTTGATACATTTCTGTATTTGTTCCACTGCAGCCTGGCATAGGCATGAGTCTAGTTCTGAATGAGAGGCATTATGCACCCTACACCAATTGGGCAAGAGTAGCTCTCCAAAGTTCATTCCTTTTCCCAACTGAACTTGGTCTTCAATGCACTTCTGAATGAACTCTTGAAAACTATCTAGAAAATCCAGCTGATTATCTTGTGGATCATCATTATTTTCAACTGGTTCGATGAGGACTTTAGTACTACTGGATTCTGCTGTGAGGCAATCAGACATTGTATGCAACATGAGGACCTCATCCACATCTGACTCCTCAAAAGGAGTTGCAAGCACATAGTTACCCATACTTACTTCTGATATCATAATTTCGTTAGAGGTATTCTGATATTCTGTAATCATGTATTTCATTCTAGGTTCTCTTTCAATTCTAATCTGATTTGGCACTCCCTTCCAAGGAAGCCACATGTGAGAGTGATCCATCGAGACACATCCATTCAAAGCTCTGGTGAAGTCTCTTCCCAAGATTAAGCCATAAGCATTAGGGATGTCAGCCACTTGTATATTGATAACCTGCTGGATTCTAGGATCAGAAGAAACTTGCATATGAATCATATTTAACTCTCCTACAACATTGACTTTAGTCCTATCTAATTGTATAACTTTCTTTTGTGAGTCAGTAGGAGTAATACCCATAGCTTTACACACACCAAAAGGCATAACATTGGTTGAAACACCAAAATCCAATAAACAATTATGCAAATTCTTACCAAAAATATGCACAGAAATCAGGAATGGAGGTGTATCTGTTTTCCCTTGAAACATAGTTAAGGGAGTATCTACTTGAGCAACTTGAGTCTTGTCTTTCTCCTTTCCCTTATCCCTAGGAGGCATATGGACTTGATTATGAGTCTGATTTTTCCTTCCTACTGATTGAGAACTAGATGCTCTATTGACACTTTCGCTAACTGATTTATTTTGTGACATGGAATTTGCATTATAAGCTCCTAAGACTGCATTCCTAATGGTTGGAACTCTTAATAGCTAAAATTTAGATAATCTTACCTTTAATTTTCTGAGTTCTTCAGCAACATATAGGGCCAATTGTTCCTCATTTAGATTAGTAAGATTCTCCTTTGGGTATTCCATCACCCTATCCTTATTTGCATCAGCATTTCTCCCTTTCGGCACATCAGCATGCCTTGGATCTTGAGATAAATATTGCCTAGACACTTGAGGCAGTGATGGATTATTGCTAGCATTAGGGTCTAGAGGCGTGTTGAAGTTATTCGGTGGAATGGAAGTGGTGAAGGGGCCTCCAGCTTGTGGGCGTCTATGTGGCAATTCCCTTAAGTCATACTTCTTGACAGGTCTCTGGAAAGTCTACACTTCTTCAACATAAGCCTCTTCTTCATCTCTGGGACCATTATCATTCACTGGACTCTCATCAAATAACTGTGTGATTTCATCCCCATTGCTCACCTGGTCTGCTCCTTCCTCCAACTGATCAGATTCTTCTTCGGGTACATTCTCCTTACTTTGAGGAAAAGAAGAGTGATTTAGCACTAACATTGGTGAATCATAAGGATTGGATGGCACTATTTCCTGACTCCCTGCATTGTTCTCCACTTCATACTAAAAGATAGATGTTGTCATTTGGAACTCTTGACAATCTAATTCAGAATGTTGACTCATTTTATGGAGCTTGCACCATCCTGATAAAGAAGCCTCAGCCAGATATACACCACTAGGAGGCTTCTCTTGATTAACTGGCTGATTGAAAAACTGATTGATAGGTTGATTAACTGGTTGATCTAATGGGGTAGGGACTCCTCCATTGTTGGGTCCTATGTTCCAAGTTATGTTCTCTCCTAGTGGCTGCCTCCTATCGAATCCTTATCCACCACCTTGCCCTCTATCAAAGTTCTGGCCAGAGGATTGCCCTTTGTCATAGTTTTGTCTTCTATCATTATTATACCCTCTATCATTATTAAATCCCCTGTCTTTGTTGTAACCTCTGTCCTAGTTATATCCTCTTTCATTATTGTATCCCCAATCATGACGTTGCCCTCTATCAAAGTGTTGTCCTTGTGGATTCTCTCTGTTATGATTGGACTACATATTTCTTTGAGCAACTTGCAACTAACTGTTCTGGTTCCTCAAGTAAGTCACCTCTATATTCAACTTCTTTATTTGTTCGAACAATTCATCTAGTCTCTCCTTGTCAGGATTACTATATGGAGGTTGATTCGCATTATTCTGGGAATATCCTACTACAACATTGGCATTCAGTGATTGATTCAAGACTTCAGAATTGTGCAGGTATGGAGGATAGCTGGCCTGAGGCTGTATATGCAGAGGTTGATTCACATTTTGTTGAGGGTAACTAATTGTGGATGAAACTTGTCCCACGGGAGGTCCTGGGTGAGGGACTAGAGGCAACTGAGGTACTGGATTCATGATTGGAGTATGGTTTTCCAAAGCCTGGTTGAGAGATGGAACTTGTCCAAGGTGAGCAATGGGTCCTAATGAGGGTAAAGGCCCAG
Organism: Sequoia sempervirens; assembly: GCA_007258455.2. Classification (NCBI taxonomy): domain Eukaryota; kingdom Viridiplantae; phylum Streptophyta; class Pinopsida; order Cupressales; family Cupressaceae; genus Sequoia; species Sequoia sempervirens. The sequence continues at coordinate 26,337,168 of VDFB02274714.1, forward strand.
ACAGATGTTGCCTTAGATTAGTGCTAACTTTCACAACCTCTGCATATGCATCGAGTAGACTAGCAGGAGGATTATTACTCCAATTCATAAAGGTAGCTATCAAACTATCAAGTCCCTCATAATAAACTTCTAAAGCAGTGGGCTCATCAATAGCATAAGGGGCCTGCAGTCTGGTATAAGCACAATGAAACCTATTGTTGAAAGACCCTATAGGATCATTGACCTCTCTCTTAACATTAGTGAATTGATGGTACAACTCATTGGAACTAATGGGGATTTGAAACTTCTGCAAGAATGTAGCCTCTAGTTCAGTCCAATGCTCAATAGACCCAATAGGTAAATGATTATACCAATAGAATGCATCCTCCCCCAATGAATTAGGAAAGAGTCTACATGCTACATCCTCATGGTTTATCCCTCTATCCTTAAGGATAGTCTGAAAGATCCTAATGTGTTCCTCAGCGGTTCTATTGGGATCATTGACATGAAATTTTGAACAAAAGTGTTCAGGGTTTTTGGGCATAACATTGTAAATGGAAAAACTCAATGGAGATGGGTTGGTTGCTAGGAAAGCCATTGGTGGAAGTGGGGGTTGTAATGGCTAATTTATGACTAGCTAAGGTTGTGGAATGGGAATGTCCTCAGACTCAGATGAACCTGGCGAAGATAGGGCTGATGGAGATGACAGAGGTGGATGAGATGATGATGATTCTCCTCTTTTGTTGGTCCTTCTTGACCTAGTAGGGTCTGGTAATTCCTAAAATTCTTCCTCTCCTAGAGTAGATATGATTCTTCTTCTGAATCTCTCAGGAGAGATAGCGTTCAAAAATTGATCCAGCTTGCTTATTCAGGCTCTCCTTCTAGCGCCAATCTGTTGGTGATGTTTTTTGCACAGCAACAACTCAGACATAATATAATATCCTATCTCACTTGAAAGGTAAATCTCTATCGGCAAGCCTCAAGAGATAATCCCAAGGTCTCTAATGTTAGGTCTTGACAATGCATAAGCAACTTAGTGATAAATGTGAAAATGCTAGTAATCACAATGGGACCTTACTACAAGAAAAATACTAAATCTCAATTTATCAGATCTAAGCAATACGATGATACTTCAATCCTAAATTTAACCCAATGATCAAAGAAATAACAAAAGATAAGGGTTTCAAAGAGATTTCCAAACTTGATATTAAACCTAAGATTAACAATGCAGATGACCAACACTCGAAATGCACCAATCCCTCAAAACTGATCTCTACTTGACCCAAATAAATCTGCAATCTTATAGAAATAGTGCAATCTTCTAAGGTGTTAAGATTTTCAAATCATGAACATTCATTCAAACAACCCTATTGTAATTAAAATGAACAAAACCTCACAATTGAACTAGGGACAATGAATATAGAGTCTAGGCTAACTTTGCAAAGCAACTAACAATCAGTTGGTTGCAAAAAGTATGGACCAGGGATTGCTTCAACACTTCAAATATCAAACCATAAACATCATTAAATCAAATCTAAGTTAAATATCAACTTTCCTCAAAGCAAGTCTAAAGATAGAATAACAAGAACCATGCAAGAAAAAAGAACACAAGTATGGCACCAAATCACAATGTCATTACTTGTATCAAATTATCCACTGTAGCAAAAATTCCAACTTTCTGTTACAATATTTGCTTGGGACAACTACTTGCTAACTCTTGCTCTACTTAATTCGCTCTAACTAGCTCTCTATTTTTCTATATCTAAAATTTCTTAACCCTTACAAATGAGGAAAAATGCCATATTTATTGAAACCCCCTAACATGTCGGCCTAGATAAGATTTTAGAATGATAATAAGGCAAAACAAGTCAGCCAAGATAAATTAAAAATGAAATAAAATATGCATTAAATGCATGAACTTCATCCAGGTCAGCCTGGGATCTCCAATACAACTTGGACCAATGCATGGAAAAATAATAGGGAAGCACAAATCTCGATGTAGCTAATCATTAACTGCCTTCCCCTTTGTCCTTATCCAAGTCAGCCACAGGTGGTAAAGGAAAAACCCTAAGTCGTCTCTCAATTGATGCAATTTCTTCCCTTGATTGTTTTACTGACTTATCCCAATCCACCTTATATGATAGGTATTTGTCAATGACAGCAATGTATGTGGCCACATCATCCAACTGGTGCTCAGAAACATAATCATCATTAACTAGGGCATAAAAATCATGCCACCACTTCCTCAATTGCTCCAAACTCAAATATTTGGGAGCAATCTTCCTTCTCCCCGTCATAATCTCAAAGAAGGAAATGAAGCCATTGTACACACCAACTAGGGTATCATCAATTTGCCTCCTCTATTTGTAAATCTTCTTCAACACCTTTTGCCTAATTTGCAATGCTTCAAACCACTCCCAAGGCTCAACATCTATGGAGGAAGGAAGAATTTTATCAGTTACTAGCTTATCCCTGGTGTACTCCATGATAGTCCTAGTTTTCTGCAGCAGGAGATCTGTATCTTTCTTATCATGTGTTAACACTTCCTTCAACCAATTAGTTTCCCTTATAGCATCCTTCCTAGTTGATAAAATATCTTTGATGGCCTCATTTCCTTTGGTTCACACCCCTTGCAACCAATTCGTAGTGGCAAGAGTGGAAGCCTTCATCTTCTCCAGCTCGGTGATAGTTTCTCGAGGTAAAGGATTTGCAGCAGAAACCGAAGGATTAATAGATTGCAGGGGTTTCATCAAATCTTCCAAGTATTTCCTGAGATTCTCATTTTCCTTCTTTAGCTCCTGCTTGGTCTTTATTTCCTTCCTCAACCTACCCAAGATGACTGCACTAGAACCCTCATAATCTTCAATATCTTGCTCAACGGATGTAGGCCCTAGATTGAAAGTCTCAACATTGTAATCCTTTCCAGCCACATCATCTCTATTTTTATCTGGAGTAGGGGTGGTAATTTGAACAACTCTGTTATGATCCTCATCCCTTTCAATCCTTGAAATCACCCTAGCCTTCTATTTACCTTTATCTTTTCCAATTTTGGCTAGTAGCTCATCCCAATTCGGTGGACTATCTTCCACAACAACTTGTTTTCTCTTTATCTCCTTATCCAACCAACCAGGGATAGTGGATTCCAATTATACTTCAGTCTATTTTCATTCTTGTTGTTCCTTAGGCACTTCTTCACTCAAATTCTATTTCTTAGGAGTTTCATCCATCTTGTTGTCCTTCTCTTTAGCATGTTCTTTTCATGTACAGGTGATGGAACCTTCACTGTTTCTTCTTCTACTGGAGGTGATTTAACCTCTTCAGTTCCAATAAGTGACTCTGCATAAGCTACCAAAGGAGACTATATTACCTTTTCTACTTCAGCTTCTATACTATAAAGGTCACCCTCATGAAATTCTTCTCCTTCAGTAGCCGGATGATCCTCAACATTTTACGACTCACCTAGTTTTCTTTGAGCTTCATGAGTAGATGGAACATGATCATGCTGCTCGTCATGAGAAACAATTGGAGGGAGATCTACTTTAGGCACACTATCCTTAGGGAAAGGAGTCCTAGACCTCCTTGTATACACCTTGGCCTTCTCTTATGAACTTTCTACATTCACCACTGGTGGGGTAACTTCTTCCTCTCCTACCTTGGAACTTACCTTCTCTGACAATTTTATAACTCTTCTCCTTTTGGGTACAGGATCATCAACTTCAAGATTCTTCCCTTTAGTTTCCTTTAGCCTATACTTCTTAGTCCTTGTCCTCTTCTTAGCCTTTGGCTTTCTCTGCTTTTCTGCTTCCTAGGCTTCCATTTCTTGAACACCTTTTATCTTGATCTTGAAAGGAGAATCTGATTTACCTTTTCCCTTAGGATCCTGCTCGGTCAATTCTTCAGAGGTGGAATGAGGATCCAAATCCCCCATCAGCATATAGGTGCATTATACACCTCCATTTTCCAACTCCCATAGCTTATGCTTTAGCCACATCTTGGTAAATTTGATAACTAGATCTATCAACTATTTTAGTTCTATTTTTTCCTCTTCTAACCAGTCCATATCACCAATTGGTCTATCTTTCACTACCTCATAAGCATGATCCTGAATTAGGTTTCCATCATTGTCAAGTTGGTTTGGGACTGCCCTCACATTGTATAGTCAGACTGATTCAACTAGGAGGTGAGAAAACTTCTTCTTCCTGACCTCAAATTCATCACTACAATTGGCCCAGTAGTCCTCCAAATCAACCTTATGGCTATATTCTCTATTGGCCTTCTTTTGAGCTTCTCCTATAATATCAAATATGAACCTCTTAGAATGGAAAGATAGGCCAAGAGTATTCATTTCTTCTTCTGAAGCCTGGGCAGAACCAATGGAAGGACAAGCCTCTCCAGTACCAATCCTTAATGGGAAATCTCTACGAAAACCAGTCTTATGCTTGTCTCTCTTGACAATGGAATCAAAGCCACATATCTATCTAGTGAATTATAGAAGTATGATGTGATCAGTAGGGTATCTTGGAAGTCTATATGGGGCCCTCTGATAGCCATCAATCCAAATGTAGGAGAAAGTTGGGAACTGAATAAACCATGCCCCATATTTCTTGATGAGTTCTTTTGCTTGATTTGAAATTCTGACATGTTCTGCACCTTGAAGCAATCTAGTGATATGCATGGTGAATGCAACATTCACCCTCCTATAGTTCAGGCTTCCCAAATGAAATTGAGGGTATACCTCATAGATGATATCTTGTCTAAAGGTGCCCCTTGTACTCAATCCTTTGTAGGGGTGGAATCTTGCAAGTGCGTAGACCAAATATGAAGTCATTGTGAAGGTCTTGGTCTGCAACACATTAGAAAACTTCTCACGAATTACCACAATCACATGGCACATCCAATTATCAAACATGCCAGCATTCTTCAATCCAACCACCCTGCTAAGAAGAGTGATGGCATCATAATACTCCTTGAAATTTTCTTTGAATAACTGTTTGGGCAGCTTGGAATAGTGAGACTTGGGCTTCTCCAGCCAGGAATTGATAAGTTGTTGTGACTTCACAGTCTATTCATCGTAGAACTCCTAAGCTGCTTTCATGTTGAATTCCACCACATGAGATCTGTCTGGCATATCAAAATTTTGGGAAATGGAAACAAGGTTGAGATTTGCTACAACTCTCCCTTGAGGACCAATAATTCTCTGTGTGTCCTGATCATAGTGCCTTGGACATTCAAGGACCAACTCATAACACTGCACCGTAGAAGGGAAACTAGCTACATGTGACAAGCCTGATTCCTTCATCCTTCTAGCCACCAAAGGAGGATCCTCTGCTACCATTCTTCCTTTAAATTCTTCATAATCCCACAATCCAACATTTGTATTAGTCACTTCGGACCAGATTGATGTGATTTTACTCTCAGGGATCTTTCTCTTAATGTCGATTTTGATCCTTTTTGCCTCAGATATTGAGGATCCCTCCACTGTCCTGCTAGATTCAGCCAACACTCAGCACTGAAATCATAGTAAAAACCACAAGAAAACAACGTTAATCCATCAAAACAATTTTAGACTAAACCTCATACAATCAAGGTGTTCTTAAAACTCATATAAAATGATCTTGATAAACTTCAGGTTTTAGAAGCCCACACAAAATCTGAGCCATAGAGGAATTTCGGGAAATTCTGGGCCAAACAAATTCTGGCGAAATGATTGTGAAAAACCTACTAACAATTAAACTTGATCATTATCAACCAATAAACCACATAGGAGATCATAAGATAGCATGAATTAACCTTAAAATGCATTAAAAATCACTAGCACATCACGCTATTCCATATTTCTTTACATTTCACCAAATTTTGGGAAAATCTACCTGAGATGGATTTTTGATAGGGTAGAGATGCTTTACAAATCCAGAAAAAATAGGGAACCAAGGACTTTGGGAAAATGTGGAGTCAATGAAAATCTGTGGATAAGGCAAAACTCTGAAAGCATGCAGATTCTGGGAAAGCAAGGGAAATCAGGAAAATCTGCCAGAGATGGATTGTCTTGAGGGAAAGAAAAATCCTGGACTGAGGACAAAACCTGAACATCGGCATTAAATCACGATTTCACTCAGAACACTAGATTAATCATGAATTTCAAAGGTTTAAGCTTAGGGAAAGTTAGGCATGGACCTTCCACAGATTTTCTTTGCATTTTAGGCCAATTTTAAGGTGAAATGAGGTGGAATGGAATTTCCCTAGGTTTCAAACCCTATACACCTGCCATTAGCACACATGCAAGCTTATGATTTAGGTATTTCAACCGTCAATTCCTTACTAGGGGAAAATCACAATTCTCAAGCAAGTTCACCAAAATCAAATAAACAAGCAAACTCAAAAATTACTTGGGAGACCATAAATTAATCAATGCTATGCAACCCTAGCCATGAAGCGATCAAATATTCAGGAATTCAAGCACCAAAATCTTTATAACATAAAAATGCTATTCATAATCCTCAATTCAAAGAAAGACAATCAAAAACATACCATTTTGTATCAAAAATCGATCTCAGAAATAGTAAATGCGAAATTGAATGGCGTCCACAAAGAATAGGGGCAAGAATGCACAAGAAATCTCCACTCAAATCCACAATTGGCAAACTCAACGCATCAAATCCAAATCTAGTACTTGCAAGAATGCACTCTACAGCTCAATCAATGGAAAACAATAGCATAATGGCATAAAATACCTCGAAAATCAATTAAATAATCATTCAAAGCTTGTATGAAGACATTAATGTCACTGACAAGACAATCAGGAAAAAACCCGGGAACCCGACAATAGGACAAAATCCGGAAAAATCCAACCCATGCAGAATTCCGTGAAGACTAAAAATCTTTGAATCATAGTGCACAGCCGGGGTTCGAATAGGATCTGGGAAAATCCAGTCGGGGTGGAAAGTCTCGAACTTTAGTGAAAAGCCGAACTTAGCTCAACATTAAAGATCTTCAATCAATAACTTAGGGGAATCACTAAGGCCATCAAAATAAACATTCAAGCACATGCCAAATAAGAAAAAACCTCAAAATGAAAGGTCCAAGACACCAAAACCAAAGCGAAAGAAGGTCCCTACCTTCAGTGGGGCGTGTGTGCGAAAACTGCACAACAAAGTTCTTAACATGTTTTTTAATAAAATTCTATAGTTTTTTGTGATTTTTTGTGTCTACAGGAAACTGCGCCGCTATTAGTCCAACAATGCCATACAATGACACTGACTAGTCCAGCAGTGCCATACAACGACACTGAAAACTTCAAACTCTGCCGCTGTGTCTTCCCTCCTAGAAATTCAAAATTTCAAACTCCGACACTGGGCAATTTTCCTGTTGTTGAATTTTTCAAATTACAAACTGTACCATTGATAGAAATAGTGCTGCAATCATGCTCTCTATCCCTATTGCAGAGCGTCCCTGTCAGTCCTAGCGATGCCCTATAGTTTCGCTAATCTCTTCAAACTATGACAGATATGCGGGTTGCATTGCTGGGGTGGAGTAAAAAGTTGATTTCTTGTTATTTTGACATGTTCCTTTTCTCCTTTGATCATTTTGAGCAATTAACCTATTTTTTCCCTCTATGTTTCTTGGACTAATCAGTTTTTGTAGGTGGAGTCAAGGAAGGAGCAAGGAGAATCTTGAAGTATAACATCATTTATCTATTGTATCAAGTGTCTTTAGACACTTTTGGAAGCAATTATAATTCCAATTCTAAAGGACTTTATCTCTTCAAGCTCTTTAGGACTCAATAGATTTCAATTTGGGTTTAAAAAAAACAAGAAAAAAGGTTAAAAAGAACTTTAGGAAAACTTACTAGATTTTGTTTAAGGTTAACAATTGAACAAACAACTTTCATCTTTCCTTTTGATGATTTAAAAAGAATCCAATCATTGCTTTGAAAGGTTAAAATGAACATGTGCTTCTATGTCTTGTAATCACCTACCCAAAGTAATATCATCTAAAAGATGTATATGTACTTCTCTTGTACCTCACGATGATCTTGAGAATCAAAAGGCTTTTTGTGATATTAATTTGTGTAAGTGATAGCCTCCACACTTCATTTGGGTTCTTAAAATTGGACAAAACTTGTGAGTGTGAGTGGAATATATCGTGTGTGTTCTCTCTTTGTTTCTCAACAAAGATCGATTGAACTACGAATGTATTTTCTCATGTCTATGTTATCTTAGAGGGCCTACCTTGTGGGAAAAAGTAATTACCCAAGGGAATGAACCAACCAGGAACACGCTAAATCCAAGTGACTTCCAATTGGTATATAAGTGTGGGTACTTGAGGAAAGGCAAGTATCATGAGGATTATTCTGACGAGAAGAGCAACAATGGTCTCTTGGTACATGGATGGTCCCCCATGAACTAAATGCCCCTACTAGAACCTTTGTTTAGAAAAGGCCAAGATCCTTGATCTATTTGTTGGTGCAAGAATGGTCCTTCTAAAGTCGTCCCATGTTTTTATGGCTCTTAGTAGAGATTAGAAGTATGTTGTGGGAGTTTCATGGGTATTGATGCTTGGCTGACCCGAGAAGTGAGTGGACTATAAGGGGGAGCCTGTGTGGTCAAGCATCTAATCATCCACTAAGAGTAGACGTAGCTAGATTTATCCAAGTGGGAACCCAAAAAGTATTGTCTTTCATCCATAGGATTGTGCATATCTTGGAATCAAAACACTTTGCTTGAAGCAAAAACATTGGGAAAACAAACATTCAAGATGAGCATCAAATTTCAAACCCTTTAGGAGGAGAAAATACCTTTGAAAAATACAATTGCTATTGCTTGTCTTAAGGATTTCATCCTTAGAGACTTCTAAGTATTTGGATTTATATCTCAATTTTCTCCACTAAAGTCGACATTAGGGAACTATTGCCTTGATTCTCTTGATTTCCACAGAATGGACCTTGTGGGATGAAAAGGAGTTGAGACATAGACATTAATTTTGAAAACTAAGAAAGACATTGGATGTGGTAAAATAAATTCATTAATCAAGATGAAATCAATTGAACCCCACACATGTGCATGTTTATCTTTTGTCTTATGGTCTTTTGAGCAAACATTTATCTTTGGGTTTGAATTACTCTTAGGGAAAAACATATTCTTCAAAACCTTGGTCTTGTAAACAAGTCCCTCTTAGGTTCATTTAGGATCAAAACAAACAATCATTTCATCCATCCCAAACATCAATCAAATCCCATCTCACAAAAAACTTTTGAACCACTAGAAAAATCATTCATACTATACTTTTGGTAAAATCCTTCAAATCAACATCAAAATCATCTTGTTTGGCTAAGTGTGTGTGGATTAATCCTTCCTCATACATCTAGTAAAATTATAATCCTTGTGGACAAGTTTATTCCAAGATAACATCCAACATCTTGGGGTTTATAAGTTCATTATCCAAATCAAATCCAATGCAAATCAAAGAATCCAAAGAATCCTAAAGTTTAGTATTCCTCCAAGGATCTTAAAAGTTCAACACCCATATCATTCACCCCTTTCATCCTTCATCTCATCATTGGTCCCAAATTCCTTAGAAGTCAACAAGGTAAAAACACAAGAGGAACATGGAATATAAACTAGCTCCATACATCATGAGTGATCTAAGTCAACCAAACTATCAAAGCCTTACAAAACCAATGGATTATCAAAACTCACATTTATATAATCCATACATGGGATCATTATCTCCTACAAAATTCAATGGTACAACAAATGTGAGTATGCCCAATCAAAAGTTTGGAACACCTTTCCAGATGGTATATTTAAATCCAAGTCCAAACCTACAAATCTATCAACCAAACACTCAATGCATGAGTCTTCCAAAAAACATCATCCCACCAAATACATACATGCCAAATGTAAATATACCAAGTACAAGTTTTTCAAACATGAACATTTCAAATCCGTATTTGGTAAACTTTGGGATAGATATGTTTGTGAATCATACAAATGTTGTTCAAGGTCCAAACAAAATGATAACGACTCCATGTGTTGATCCAAGTCAAGGTAACACCATGCAAAATCAAAGTTACCTAAATCAAGGCAATGTGATTGCCAACCACAACAATGTTCAATTTCAACATATAATTTCAAATCTAAACATCATCCCAAATTAGAACATTTTCCAAAATCAATTTTTCCATGATCCCATGCAAGCACCACAAGTATACGTTCTAAATCCACTTGAACAAAAACCAAGTCAACTATATCGAGGGTGTCAAGATCAAAATCAAGATCAAGTTTTGTGAGATCAAATTTCTTCACTTGCCAAAATAATTGACTCATTGCACCAAGAGACATCTCCACCACAAAATCAATACACTCTTCCATTGGTTAAACCATGTCATCAAAGCATTGAGTTGTGTCCACAACCACATCAAGAACAATATCTCCAATGTCAAGAAGTTAGATATCAAGATCAACCACATCAAAAAATCCAACCCCCACATCTTGAAGATCAATCACCACATCTCCAAAATCAATCACCACAAGGTCAATTTAAAGTACAAGTCTCACAGCGTAACAAACGAGAATACACACCACTTGGGAAACCAATCGAATCGGTCATGCAACAGTTGGTGCAGAAAAAACTCATCACAATTCCCACCTATGAAAACTATCAAGAGCCCTTAGTGAAACCACCATGGTAAAATGAAAATCACCTTTGTGATTTTCACAAAGTAAAGGGACACGAAACATTATATTGTATTTGACTAAAAAATTTCATCCAAGACCTGATTGATCAAAAAATAATAACTATTGGGGACAATGATCAAGATTCAACCACTATTGATAGCATTGAAAATCTCTCCACCAAAATTGTTGAAAAAAATGATCAAGATATATCCATGAATGAGCCCCTTGAAGATGTTTCTACCTCATCTGATGATCAAATCAACATGCATCAAGAGTCATTTTTTAGTTATGATCAAAATCCTTCAACAATATTTGACAATGATCTATTTCAAGGAGTGTTAGAGTTATTTGATCCTATTGACATAATCCACAACCCATCAACCAATGATCATGTTGAAAATGTTCTACATCACCTAATGAGTTAGAGAACACATCTCAAGAATTTATTCCCAAGAATGATCAACATCTTTCACCAAAGTCTAGCAATGGTCCTTCCCAAGACATATTGACATCCTTTGACCTCATGGTTACAGATACTAAAGGAATCCTCAACTCAAAATTTGACCCAAGTTCACTCAAAGATCAAGAGGATATTGAGCCACTTCCCATTCCCCATGACGATATCCAAGAACCCTTTATAAGCAATCCATCGTTTGAAACTGACCAATTTCAAGAACTTGATCCAAAGCATGTCAAAAGAATTTCAAAAATTAATCAAGATCAAGAATTTTTATCTCCAAGATACTACAATGATTTAATGGACACTCTCCTATCTATACAAGAGATCACAGATAATGATCATATCCACATAGTACATACTCCTCCATCTACCCATAAGATGCTTTCTGTGGATGGACACGTAGATGATCTTCATTCAGAATAGGATTCTGTTAAAAAAAAGAGTAGGTTATTAATTCCTACAGTCAAATTGAGTTGTCAACATCAGGATAAGATATATCCCAAATTCAGACTGAGGACATCATGTATGAAGATATCCAGTATTATCCACTCAAGGAAACAAGTCAAATAGAATAGGATATTCTAGAGTTAGTAGAGCAACAAATTGAGATAATGTCATCCATAGTGGTCACTTATCAGAGGATGCTTACTAAACAAGAAATATCAAAAGAAGTAGAATCAACGAACAAAAATGTTACTACCACCATATTGGGGGAAGCTATGTCTCAAGAAAATGTCAACATAGGGAGCATGAAGAATCCTTATGATGAAATTGATGCCAATACTACAACAAGCCACGTTGTGAATCTTCATCCACCCATCACCCCATCCACAAATTGGGACCAATATCAAAAGAAGGATGTGAATCAAAATAAGAACATCATCAAAGAAAAAGAAGTTGGGAAGCATAATGGACAAATCAAATACAAGTGGATACCAAAGAATACAAAGAAAGATGATCCCTATCAAACTCCATTAGTCAAAGAAACTAAGGAGAAAAATAAAAAAGGGATAAGTATCCATCAAAGATGTCCACACAAGCAAAAGCAGGCTTCAAAAGTGACATACAAAGTATATCAAGTAGTTGGTCCTAATTCCATGCACACTTCTATATACACCCATCATTGCTCATCTTCCCAAGTTTGGAGAGTCAAAGGCTCCAAACTATCAACCAATCCATCTTTTATTCCTAAACACACTCCATCCATGCCTCCACACATGATATCCAATTCTCACATTGACCATGTATTGGTGGCCACCCTGTATCATAAGGATTTAGAAGGAATTCTATGGCGATGTGCGCATAAAGACAAAGTTAACTCTGGTATCAACAAAGTAGATCAGGAATCTCAAAATTTGTATTCAAGTGCATGTATCTTAGCAAAACAACTTCTCCAGAAGGATATCATGGAACATCATGATAGAATATCTACATCGACACCACCAGGTGGTTCAACATGAGCTTAAAATATTTCACAAAAAAATAAAAAAAAATCAAAAACCAAAAAAAAGAAATCATGAAAATAGTAAAGAAAAAAAATCATCCTCTTGTGAAAACCACTATGGTGGCACTTTGGGTAGGTACCATGATGAAAACCTGGTAAATAGGCATCATGTGTAGAATTGAGCATCTATGTGCGCCACTTCAAGTGGAAGCATCTCATCTCATCCATAATGAATCCATTCATCTATAAACCATTGATCCAATCTGTTTTCATCCATCTACATCCATAGTCCAAGTTATCTTGAGGTTGATGAAATTTTGGTGCACACTTTACACTTGCTAATGGTAAACATCTTGACATGGGCCATTTTCATTGATCCTATCCTACCCAACATTATCCGAGCCATGTAATGCCCCGCCAAGCAACCCCTAAGGATGCAATACATCTAACATTTATGGCGCCAACTTTTTTTTAAAGTACTTACATACATCGTAATATTCATATACCATATGAGATGAAAGCTAAACATGAACTACATATAACAAATCCCTCAGGTTTACTTGACTGCATTACTTTTCACAACAACATAATTACATCACATGAAAGGTAGTATACACCAGTAATCATAAAATAACATGAGCATGGTTAACACATTAATCAAGGGTTACAATATTACAATGCTGCTTCCCAACATGAATGGGGAAGATACAATAAAATAGAATGATATATTTGAAATGAAGGAGTATAAAGCTGCAATGCTGGATTCAACTCTAGTTCAACTCAGGAGTCACTGCAAGGTACAATTTTTCTCTTCTCGATCGATGATTGGGGACCTAATGGGGTGCATAGCACGTTCCACCCAACCACGTGGACCCGAAGGCCCACCCCCCGTGCTAAGAGATGACAAGAAGGATCCCCAACAATAACCATCATACAGAACAAAGGTACAAGACTTCACAACAAGATCCACAATAACATAAGGTAATCTCATGTTCACAAGATATAACCAACACAAGATGTGCCTAACATAAGGAATAACCAATAAAGCATCAACATACAAATGCCAACATGTGCTTCCAGAGACTCAAGAATGTCATAGAGAGAAACAAAGCATATATGGTTGTTAAAGGAAGAGTGTCATCGCAATGTTGCATGGGTTACCCTAGCTAATCTTCCTAGGTCCCGGCCCCCAACTTGGGCTACCCTGGTGACCTCTTACGAAACCCGGCCCCACATGCAATCCAAAGCAGCATCGATTATCTTTCATAAGGACAAGACAATGATTTTTCCATTCCAGGCCTTCTCAACTCATCTCAAGCCCATACAAGCACTTGAGTCATGAGTGAGGCATTCACTTATAACTTGTTAATGTGTGATTCTATTCAAAACCCCTAGATAAATATTATCGTTTTCACTTGTTTAATAAACTTCCAATGAGTTACCCTTAGACCACTTCCGGGTCTCGGCCCCCATTGAAAGCCACTCCCCTTATAAACAACAAAACTCAAAAGACACTATCAGGATAAGCCCCATGCACAACATATAAAGCCACAAGATAATTTGCATTAAGCAAAGCATACACCATCCTACATAATGAAACTATTTTTCAAGTGCAAGGCTAAACCCAATCATCAAATAGATTGTACGAGCAATAGTTCATAAATAACCAAAAGTGAAGGCCAATAATAAAGCAATACCCTTCTCTCCCTTTCTCTGGAAGACTGATAAATCACTAAAACAAGGGTTTCCCAACAAGGTGGCAACAAAACTTGATCTCAAAATCAACATCAAACTTATAGCCAAAAACAACCTCCATAAATAAATTCATCATAAACTCCAAAACTACACACAAAATTCACCACAGGGAAACGATCCGACATTACAACCTTAAAACTTACTTTTAAGGTCAACTCACATTAACTATCCAATCAAGAACAACTTCTATAAATGATCATCTCTACCACTAGAGCAATAACAAAGTTTACTCTCAATTCGCAAGCATCACAATACATGAGGTGACATTTAATTTAACAATAGCACCAGCAAATAAAGGTTCATATTAAATATATAAATATTAGCGAAATATTTATTTTATCCCAATAATGATATTAATTCCAAATAAACTAATTTTCATTTATACAAGGAGAGCTTTATACCTATGCGTAAACTCCTATTCACATATACACATTAATATATATATATATATATAATATTATTTATATATATATATTCATTAATTTATTCCTTAAAAGAGTATGCCTATTTAAATTATAAATAACATAAATAAGACTATCCTTCATTGGAATTCTAATTAATATATACAAATGAAACTAACCTTCCTCACTCATCTCTATCCTATAAAAAAAATTTCCTTAAAAGAGTAATAAGACAAAAGTTTATCATTAAAGGTGAAATGATATTAGCTACTCCACCATTCTTATTTTGAAACTTTTCTTTATATTAAAATCACAACTTTTAAAAAAAGGCAAAGGAATGTGACTTTATTCCCAAATCAGTGAAAGTAGGCATGCCTTTTGACAACAAGGTGTATATTTAATTTTTATTTACAAGAATTACCATTTCACTTGTGAAGGAAAGAAAGCATGATAATTTAAAACCTTGACCTAAATCTCAGGTGGGAGTTTCTTTTACTTGTGACTTATGCTAGCATTTCAAGGCAAGACTGTAACATATTCTACTTACCGATATATATATAATTGAAGAATTATCAATATAAGACAATATACACGGTGACGTCAATAGTTTCATAAATCAGGGTCAAAACATGAATTAACTTGCAGTTATCTAAGGGAAATAGCATAATTTTAGGAATGGCGAATATTATTATTATGTTCAAGAGCTTCAGCTATGACAGGTTGACAATGGAATCAGGGAGGTTATTAAATTCTGTACACTACCTCAACTCTAAATATTGTAACTGTGACAGGTTGTCAAGTATATTAGAAAGTGATTACTGGAATTTGAAAATATCGCCATCTACGTGCATTATTATTATCATTTTCTAGTGCTGCAACTGCAATAGACTGTCAGCAGAATCAAGCAGGTTATTTAAACATTTAAACTTCCTTTTTATATTCAAATATTGCAGCTGAGACAGGATGACAAAGTAGTCAGTGAAATTATTTAAATCTATACCTCCTGTCATGTTCAAGGAATTGAGGCACATCAACTATGCACTGCAAATGATTTAAAACTACAGTCGATCTGAAGCAGAAGTTTCTATCATAGATTGAATGTCTATATTGATAAACCGAATGACTGGTAAATACTTATGCGCATTGACAAATATATAACACTGAATGTTTTAAACTTTGGAAATCTCAGGTTCGATGGAGAAAATATGGTTGAGTCTCAGGGTGGCCATTATAAATCTGAGAATCATAGACAAGTTTTTCTCACTAGAATTTCCTCAAAATAAAACACCAATCAAACCATACAATAAGCTCACCGAATTATAACACAATCCACTGCATGTTCAATATGATCGCAAGAAGAGGAAAAATCATTACAGAGGAGAATATGTTAGATACTAATAAAATAAATTGCAAGCCAATAGATATTAGCATAACCTCAAGATATCACTCCTGAATAAAATTAAAAGGCAAACAAGAAACACTATGCAACCATAGGAGGACAAAACTCAAGAAAACTATTGCAGCAAACTCAACTACCGCTTACTGTTATCGCATGCAAAATGCAAGAGCTTAGACAAGACACAAGAACTGTTTGACAAAATGCGTCAATGAAATACAGAGATAGAAAAGGTACACGAACTGTTTGATAATATAACCCAAGAAAAGTGTTTTCTAAAATGAGGTGATTGTAGGTTAAGCACAATATGAATTTATTGAAAGGGCTTCAGAAGAAAACCATTTCAAGCAAAAGCAATTGGCAGGCTTAAGGCCGAACCCTAATATATTCGCCAACGTCCACCCATCTTGTGCCAAAGTGAGCACTTCGGAACATGATACGTTCATTCGTCAAAGCATAACATAAAGGGTTATTTTGTCAGGTATAGAAAATGCAAGTACTCTGGTAGTCATGCATGCAAAATGTGGAAGTACATACAAGCCGGACAAATTGGTTGACAAATCCGATAGTGTAGAAAACAGATAGTGGGAAAAAGTTCATAACAATGTGGGAAAACAGGGAAAACACGTCCACCACTGGTAACCTCACAACAGAGGGGCTTTATATGTTATGTCGTGTGACTGGTCCAGTGATGGGTAACATTCCAAAATGTACAGAACTGTTAGAACATACTCAACGAGAATACCTTAACCGATACAGAAGGACTATTTGAATGCACAGTTGGAAAGAAAACGTATTGGGAACATTGCTGAACTGCCATGCAGAATAAGGTTCACTGACTTGCACAGGATATAAATTTATCGAATACCATTGACACTAATTACACATAAAACTATGTATATCGTTATCACTGATTTCATTATTTGACAATAAGAAGAAGGCGCTGGAAAACAACTCACAGAGCAATCACTTAAATATCAACCACTAATGATGAATACGATGAAAACACATCATGTACTTTGTCGATTGCAGATTAAGAATGATCCATTTCCATATCTACAAATTTTAAAATGAAGATAAATAGGGCACCTGTCTTTCCTGAGTTTGCCGTAGTGGGGTTTGGAGCAAAGCTCACCATTCGCAACCTGTAGCTGAAATCCCTTGCTCTTTTCTTTTTTCTGTAATTGATCTCCTCTCTTTTTAACCTCCTACAATGTTGCAGGGTGTAGTCTTGGAATGGTGTGTAGAATCGTAGACCTCCTCTCCACAGTAACGTTCCCCCCGAATGAATGAACTAAATCCCCCCTGAAAAGGGATAGTTGAGATCCTCTAATTACTCCGCCCAACACACATGCACCCAATGCATGCTCCACTAAGAGTGTAACTTCCCTTATTTTTCTCCACTAAGCATGTAACCACTACGTACTTCCTTACCCACTTCGGTTATTCATCAAGATATTTGTTTTTTTTTTTTTTTTAGATGAATATAACTTAAAGTTGACCTTTTGAATAATCTAAAATGTATAATGACCCATTTAGATAGGCTTGATCAACATATCATGTTGGTAATACTACTAGGTCATTTGTGATCCATGAAGATCAACTAGCGAAGCATTTGAGCTAGTGTTATATGCATTGAATATATTAAATGATGGTATGCACCTTGAAGCAAGCTCTTGGAGAATGACTTTGATCATTCTGGTGAACGATAAAGGTAATCTCATGTAGAAAGTTTGTATATATAAAAATATGTACTCATATTATCAAGTGCCCATGTTTCAAAAATAATGACCCCTAAATTAAAAGAGTTTTCGAGTGCTTTAAAAAGAGCAATTATTCAATTTATTATTGAATATATTAAATAATTAAAGCAATTATTTAATCAATACCTTAAATATATAAAATCTTGTATTCAACTATCACAATACCTATAACTTCAATTAACTATATGGTCAAGACGAAGTGCAGAGGGGGTATTACATTCTCCCCCCCTTAGACCCAACTTACTCCTGGAAGTCGCATGGTTAAACGAAGCATTCGTAATTATAAGAGTCATCAAAATTCAAGTCACCAAATATAAAAATGACCAACAACATATCATCACAAGTTAAACAATATAATCACGAAATCAACATGACCACCCTCAAATAGCAGAAGATCAACCAAAACAACTGACAAAACATAAAAAAACTATACCGACTGGGTTACACAGAGGGGGTACATATTCTCGTCGAGGATGATGGAAAAGTTGGGAAACCTTCTTGTCAGCTCTATTTTTCCACATTATTCCCATTGGGTTTCATGAGGCTCACCCAGTCCTGCTAGAGCAGGTGGAATCGAGGCTTACTACCTGCAACCTGCATAAAAGCAAACATTGTGTACACCATATATATATATATCAAATCAACCTAGTGTAGAGGGAATTGTCGTGTCGTATGCCTCTCATGAATGAGTGATACGACATCATCCTTCTAACACTCTACAATTAGTGATACATCATAAACAATCATCAATAACAATTACTAATCAGATGCAACCATAATATTAAATCCACATGTTTAACATAACCAATTAATTACCTTCATCCTCAAGATTCGAAACCGACTACCTGAAAATCATAAACTAAGATGGAAATATAACACATTAGCACCAGTTATTCATGCTAATTCATTGCCAAGATACACATTTCTGGTTAAACTTCATCATTTAAACATCATGTACTACTTTCTATTCATTACTCAATGCTCAATCTCACAATATATGTGTCACAAGATCATAATCTATGGCCTTTTTAGAAACATAAACATAATTATCACTTCAAAACGCACACATAATTTCAGATTTAACACACATACATCGCATTCACACTCAAATTCACTTCACACCAGAGACACCACAAAGCAACCCAAAGGTAAGACAAGAGTTCCAAAATGCATTTCCAATAGGAAGGATATCGGTACATTGCGCACTACACTGAGGGTCCTATCCTTTCCACCGGGTTTTTGCACCATAGAACCTACATCACCCAGAGACAAACTAGGGCAACCAAGTACAGACTACACAAACAGACTGACACACCCTTACGAGTACGAGCAACTAGGTCAACACAATGGGCTCATAGTGCCCCAGTGTATGAACCTATGCTCTGATACCAACTGTAATGCCCCGCCAAGCAACCCCTAAGGATGCAATACATCTAACATTTATGGCGCCAACTTTTTTTTTGAAGTACTTACATACATCGTAATATTCATATACCATATGAGATGAAAGCTAAACATGAACTACATATAACAAATCCCTCAGGTTTACTTGACTGCATTACTTTTCACAACAACATAATTACATCACATGAAAGGTAGTATACACCAGTAATCATAAGATAACATGAGCATGGTTAACACATTAATCAAGGGTTACAATATTACAATGCTGCTTCCCAACATGAATGGGGAAGATACAATAAAATAGAATGATATATTTGAAATGAAGGAGTATAAAGCTGCAATGCTGGATTCAACTTTGGTTCAACTCAGGAGTCACTGCAAGGTACAATTTTTCTCTTCTCGATCTATGATTGGGGACCCAATGGGGTGTATAGCACGTTCCACCCAACCACGTGGACCCGAAGGCCCACCCCCTAAGCTAAGAGATGACAAGAAGGATCCCCAACAATAACCATCATACAGAACAAAGGTACAAGACTTCACAACAAGATCCATAATAACATAAGGTAATCTCATGTTCACAAGATATAACCAACACAAGATGTGCCTAACATAAGGAATAACCAATAAAGCATCAACATACAAATGCCAACATGTGCTTCCAAAGACTCAAGAATGTCATAGAGAGAAACAAAGCATAGATGGTTGTTAAAGGAAGAGTGTCATTGCTATGTTGCATGGGTTACCCTGGCGAATCTTCCTAGGTCCCGGCCCCCAACTTGGGCTACCCTGGTGACCTCTTACGAAACCCGGCCCCACATGCAATCCAAAGCGGCATCGATTATCTTTCATAAGGACAAGACAATGATTTTTCCATTCCAAGCCTTCTCAACTCATCTCAAGCCCATACAAGCACTTGAGTCATGAGTGAGGAATTCACTTATAACTTGTTAATGTGTGATTCTATTCAAAACCCCTAGATAAATATTATCATTTTCACTTGTTTAATAAACTTCCAATGAGTTACCTTGAGACCACTTCCGGGTCTCGGCCCCCATTGAAAGCCACTCCCCTTATAAACAACAAAACTCAAAAGACACTATCAGGGTAAGCCCCATGCACAACATATAAAGCCACAAGATAATTTGCATTAAGCAAAGCATACACCATCCTACATAAT
Source organism: Sequoia sempervirens (assembly GCA_007258455.2). Lineage (NCBI taxonomy): Eukaryota > Viridiplantae > Streptophyta > Pinopsida > Cupressales > Cupressaceae > Sequoia > Sequoia sempervirens. The sequence goes on from VDFB02274714.1 coordinate 26,357,626, forward strand.
GAAACTACTTTTCAAGTGCAAGGCTAAACCCAATCATCAAATAGATCGTACAAGCAATAGTTCATAAATAACCAAAAGTGAAGGCCAATAATAAAGCAATACCCTTCTCTCCCTTTCTCTGGAAGACTGATAAATCACTAAAACAAGGGTTTCCCAACAAGGTGGCAACAAAACTTGATCTCAAAATCAACATCAAACTTATAGCCAAAAATAACCTCCATAAATAAATTCATCATAAACTCCAAAACTACACACAAAATTCACCACAGGGAAACAATCTGACATTACAACCTTAAAACTTACTTTTAAGGTCAACTCACATTAACTATCCAATCAAGAACAACTTCTATAAATGATCATCTCTACCACTAGAGCATTAACAAAGTTTACTCTCAATTCGCAAACATCACAATACATGAGGTGACATTTAATTTAACAATACCACCAGCAAATAAAGGTTCATATTAAATATATAAATATTAGCGAAATATTTATTTTATCCCAATAATGATATTAATTCCAAATAAACTAATTTTCATTTATACAAGGATAGCTTTATACCTATGCGTAAACTCCTATTCACATATACACATTAAAATATATATATATATATATATTTAATATTATTTATATATATATATATTCATTAATTTATTCCTTAAAAGAGCATGCCTATTTAAATTATAAATAACATAAATAAGACTATCCTTCATTGGAATTCTAATTAATATATACAAATGAAACTAACCTTCCTCACTCATCTCTATCCTATAAAAAAAAATTCCTTAAAAGAGTAATAAGAAAAAAGTTTATCATTAAAGGTGAAATGATATTAGCTACTCCACCATTCTTATTTTGAAACTTTTCTTTATATTAAAATCACAACTTTTAAAAAAAGGCAAAGGAATGTGATTTTATTCCCAAATCAGTGAAAGTAGACATGCCTTTTGACAGCAAGGTGTGTATTTAATTTTTATTTACAAGAATTACCATTTCACTTGTGAAGGAAAGAAAGCATGATAATTTAAAACCTTGACCTAAATCTCAGGTGGGAGTTTCTTTTACTTGTGACTTATGCTAGCATTTCAAGGCAAGACTGTAACGTATTATACTTACCGATATATATATAATTGAAGAATTATCAATATAAGACAATATACATGGTGACGTCAATAGTTTCATAAATCAGAGTCAAAACATGAATTAACTTGCAGTTATCTAAGGGAAATAGCATAATTTTAGGAATGGCGAATATTATTATTATGTTCAAGAGCTTCAGCTATGACAGGTTGACAATGGAATCAGGGAGGTTATTAAATTCTGTACACTGCCTCAACTCTAAATATTGTAACTGTGACAGGTTGTCAAGTATATTAGAAAGTGATTACTGGAATTTGAAAATATCGCCATCTACCTGCATTATTATTATCATTTTCTAGTGCTGTAACTGCAATAGACAGTCAGTAGAATCAAGCAGGTTATTTAAACATTTAAACTTCCTTTTTATATTCAAATATTGCGGCTGAGACAGGATGACAAAGTAGTCAGTGAAATTATTTAAATCTATACCTCCTGTCATGTTCAAGGAATTGAGGAACATCAACTATGCATTGCAAATGATTTAAAACTACAGTCGATCTGAAGCAGAAGTTTCTATCATAGATTGAATGTCTATATTGATAAACCGAATGACTGGTAAATACTTATGCGCATTGACAAATATATAACACTGAATGTTTTAAACTTTGGAAATCTCAGGTTCGGTGGAGAAAATATGGTTGAGTCTCAGGGTGGCCATTATAAATCTGAGAATCATAGACAAGTTTTGCTCGCTAGAATTTCCTCAAAATAAAACACCAATCAAACCATACAATTAGCTCACCGAATTATAACACAATCCACTGCATGTTCAATATGATCGCAAGAAGAGGAAAAATCATTACAGAGGAGAATATGTTAGATACCAATAAAATAAATTGCAAGCCAATAGATATTAGCATAACCTCAAGATATCACTCCCGAATAAAATTAAAAGGAAAACAAGAAACGCTATGCAACCATAGGAGGACAAAACTCAAGAAAACTATTGCAGCGAACTCAACTACCGCTTACCGTTATCGCATGCAAAATGCAAGAGCTTAGACAAGACACAAGAACTGTTTGACAAAATGCGTCAATGAAATACAGAGACAGAAAAGGTACATGAACTGTTTGTTAATATAACCCAAGAAAAGTGTTTTCTAAAGTGAGGTGATTGTAGGTTAAGCACAATATGAATTTATTGAAAGGGCTTCAGAAGAAAACCATTTCAAGCAAAAGCAATTGGTAGGCTTAAGGCCAGACCTTAATATATTCGCCAGCGTCCACCCATCTTGTGCCAAAGCGAGCACTTCGAAACATGATACGTTTATTCGTCAAAGCATAACATAAAGGGTTATTTTGTCAGGTATAGAAAATGCAAGTACTATGGTAGTCATGCATGCAAAATGTGGAAGTACATACAAGCCGGACAAATTGGTTGACAAATCCGATAGCGTAGAAAACAGATAGTGGGAAAAAGTTCATAACAATGTGGGAAAACAGGGAAAACACGTCCACCACTGGTAACCTCACAACAGAGGGGCTTTATATGTTATGTCGTGTGACTGGTCCGATGATGGGTAACATTCCAAAATGTACAGAACTGTTAGAACATACTCAACGAGAATACCTTAACCGATACAGAAGGACTATGTGAATGCACAGTTGGAAAGAAAACGTATTGGGAACATTGCTGAACTGCCATACAGAATAAGGTTCACTCACTTGCACAGGATATAAATTTATCGAATACCATTGACACTAATTACACATAAAACTATGTATATCGTTATCATTGATTTCATTATTTGACAATAAGAAGAAGGCGCTGGAAAACAACTCACAGAGCAATCACTTAAATATCAACCACTAATGATGAATACGACTAAAACACATCATGTACTTTGTCGATTGCAGATTAAGAATGATCCATTTCCATATCTACAGATTTTAAAATGAAGATAAATAGGGCACCTGTCTTTCCTGAGTTTTCCGGAGTGGGGTTTGGAGCAAAGCTCACCATTCCCAACCTGCATCTGAAATCCCTCGCTCTTTTCTTTTTCTGTAATTGATCTCCTCTCTTTTTAACCTCCTACAACGTTGCAGGGTGTAGTCTTGGAATGGTGTGTAGAATCGTAGACCTCCTCTCCACAGTAACGTTCCCCCCGAATGAATGAACTGAATCCCCCCTGAAAAGGGACAGTTGAGATCCTCTAATTACTCCGCCCAACACACATGCACCCAATGCATGCTCCACTAAGAGTGTAACTTCCCTTATTTTTCTCCACTAAGCGTGTAACCACTACGTACTTCCTTACCCACTTCGGTTATTCATCAAGATATTTGTTTTTTTTTTTTTTTAGATGAATATAACTTAAAGTTGACCTTTTGAATAATCTAAAATGTATAATGACCCATTTAGATAGGCTTGATCAACATATCATGTTGGTAATACTACTAGGTCATTTGTGATCCATGAAGATCAACTAGTGAAGCATTTGAGCTAGTGTTATATGCATTGAATATATTAAATGATGGTATGCACCTTGAAGCAAGCTCTTGGAGAATGACTTTGATCATTATGGTGAACGATAAAGGTAATCTCATGTAGAAAGTTTGTATATATAAAAATATGTACTCATATTATCAAGTGCCCATGTTTCAAAAATAATGACCCCTAAATTAAAAGAGTTTTTGAGTGCTTTAAAAAGAGCAATTATTCAATTTATTATTGAATATATTAAATAATTAAAGCAATTATTTAATCAATACCTTAAATATATAAAATCTTGTAGTCAACTATCACAATACCTATAACTTCAATTAACTATATGGTCAAGACGAAGTGCAGAGGGGGTATTACAAGCCATAAAGCATTATCCAATGAACATTCTTTATTCGAACACCTTATCTTATCACAAGATAATCCATATCCATCCAACCCTACACCCATCCAAGCATTCACCCATGGAATTCCATACATTGCTAGACACTAGGGGAAGATATGTACATCTTGCTTTGGGAATAAATTTGGATCTATCTCTTCCAACTTATGTGGTGATCCGAACATTAGCAAACACAAAATCAAATTGGTCAAAGCACTTGTGAGCGAAAATTCCAAATCACTAGCCCATGGCACATTTTGACGAGAAGATGTTCCTTATCAAGCTTTATCTTTCATCAAACATCAATACAAATAATCAATATCAGTTGCATCTAATTTGTACTTCAATGTTGTATCAAATCATTTAGAACAATTTTCATTCAAAATCAAGCTTCAAAATCTTGATCAATCAAATCCCATCAATCCATTATCATCTCGAGATATCCTTTCTAGTCTTCATGTTGCTTAACACTATCCTTAAATTGTTGTGTATCCTCAACAATGTTATCATCATCAATCCATCAATCTATTCCAATCAATCCCTCATCATCTTGGGATATCCATCCAAATCCTCGTGTTGCTTAAACACTATCCTTGCATTGTTGTGTATCCTCAACAATGTTATCATCATCAAATCCATCAATCTAATCAATCAACCTTAGCTTGGTTTTCAAAAAAATCCCAAAACAAAGCACTGATATCATCACACATATCCATATCCAAATCATCAAAATCATGCAAAAATCCAAAAACATTTCAAAAATCCCAAAACATTCATAAAAAATAGAAAAAAGTCAAAAACATGGTATTTGAACTACGTCGTAGGCAAGGATAATCTTTGATCAACCCCCAAGACACAAAAACATTCAAAAAACACAAAATCCAAAAAATCATAAATCTCATAAAACACAAAAACATTGGAAAATTTGAAAATCAAAACATTTATAAAACATCTCGGAAAAGACCCAAAAATAGCGTCAAAACATTGCAAAACACCAAAAACATCCAAATATTTGAAAAAAAAATCCATCCATCCCATTTCACATTCACCCACAATAAACATTCGCTCATAATAAATCAATCATCGCCTTCATCCTTTGGCGAAACAAACAGAAACAACCACAACAATCAACAAAAGAAAACTTCAAATGCAAAATAAAAATCAAAACAAGGAACTTTTAAATGCAAAATCAAAATCCTCATCATTCACAAACATGTCAATCAACCTTATATCAACATCCTTTTGAACAACCTATCAACTTGCCACCATCCACTAACAAGTCCTAGGATGCATCCTTCCTACAATGAGCATTATCTTTGGAAATCACTTTGGAAACTTATCCTAAACAAAACATATCCCTTTGGCTAGAGGTATGAAGAACATTGGCTTGTTTGTGTACTTGATATTTTCTTTTGATTTATCTTATTGTGCTCATTCCAATGACCTCTCGATGATGTCTAAATAAAATGATTTAGAGAGAAAGGAATGGGGCAACGATCATTATCTTTTGTTTGTTGTGCTTATTGGACGTTATTGAAATATAACTTGGCAAATAATTGCTTTGTTAGGTGTGTATGGAAGTTTTTTTGGGTAGCTTGTTGACTATTGCATTGATAGGTTATATCTTTCCCTATTTTGGTCTGAGATGTTTGAAACTTCTAAAGTGCATCCTAGCAAGGTTTTTGTATGTTAGGTGTGAGCGAGAATACTCCTATTTGTTTGTCAAATCAAAGTCCATCACACTAGGTGCAACACCATCCTAGTTCTTTATACCTTGATGCATTGTATCTACGTGCGTAATCAAACATAAGGTAAATAGCCCTTTTAAAATCCCAATTCCTAATAAGAAAATCATCATCATCACCATCACCATCTCATCTCTAATAAAGTCTCGTCAGATCATGGACTTTTTGGATCCTCTCTTTCACCATCTCATTTCTTCTTATTCTTCTATCTTTACTAACATTTCTATCCAAGTATCAAATCTGTGTGTTATCTCAAAATATACATGAGGCTACCCATGGCCAATGACTGTCTATACATCATCAAATCTATCTACATCAAATATTCAAGCTTTCTAGTCCTCTTTGAGCTGAAATGACCCTGAATCTTTATCACGAGATCACCTAAAAATCTAAATTTTTGTCTTATCTCTCGAGGGGGCAGTATACCAGCATAATCCTTCCTGCTGGGGTAGCATTGGGGCATTTTAAATATCATAATTTTTTTTGGCTTTTGATCACGACATGATTATTCTTTGAATCAACACAACAAGTGCATTGCTTCAAAGAGGGGAAAAATGTAGACACGTAAAATGTACCAATTAATCCTATACACCTGATCCTAATCTACTAACACCAGTTCATCTTGAATCATCTCCATTTGCTAGTCATTTAATTTAAAAATAATCTTTATTTAATTAAATTCATCACATTTCATCTCTTAATTAAATAAATCACTTTGTTTAATTAATCCTATAGTCCCTCTTTTAATTAAATAATTCATTTTATTTAATTAATCTCTAAAGTCATCTCATTTAAATTAAATAAATTTATCTTTATTTGATTTAAAACTAACATCATCCTCTTTAATTAAATAAATCAAACTTTATTTAATTAAGTCTAAAATCATTATTTCTCTCATTTTGATTTATTTAAATCCTAAAATCTAAGTCAAATGTCAAATAAGCTAAATCCCCATCTAAGTTAATTAAATCCTAATTAACTCTAATCCTCTAGATTTTACAACTTACACAATAAATCAATTTATTTGATTTATTAAATCTTCTATTTTTATTCAAAAAGGCATCTCAAGTGGAATATTCCTCCATTTCAAATTTCCCCCTCAAAAGGATTTGTCCTTCCAACAAGGCATTCAATACCTCTTACATGTCCTTGTACATTGAGCCAAGTGGCATTTACTTCATTTCTTTTCCCTCTAACATGTCACTTCCAATTCAAAATTCAAATTTGCACATTGATCAAAATGTGCTCAAGCTTCCTCCATTCACATCTTGACAAGTGGCACTTGGCCATTGGATGTTGAATGATCCCACATTCATCCATTTTTCTCATTCTCCACCATTCTCATCTATAAATAAGAGGCTTTCCTTTGTATTTTGGATCCACAACTTAGATCAAAGTTACTATCTTCACATTTGGAGCAAGTTTATCCATTTCCATAGCATTTTCTATCATCATAGTTAGGTTATTGCAGATTTCATCAAGAAAGCAAATTGTTCATTATCATCATGTGGATCAAAATTCATCAAGCTTGCAAAGGAGTTGGGAAAGGGCCAATTTCCACATCAAATTGGCACCAATTTCCCCATGGGATTGAGAGTGTGCATGCTTAAATAGGATTTAATTTTTTTGTTTTGTTTTGTTCTTCATTTCTTTCCTATTTTGAGCATTGTAGATGAATTTCATGGGGAATCTTAGTTTTAACTTGCATATGGATCTAATATTGTGTTTGTTTGCTATATTTGTGCAGGTCTAGGATTGGGGTTGAGAGCTATTAAAGAGAAATAACAACTAGCTTGTTTCCAGAATTGAGTCATTTAAAAAAATTTATGGGACCCTTTAGACCCACTCCAAAATGGTGATACATTAAAATTTTCCTCAAAACTCATATGAATTCTATGAAATTAAGTTTGCATACTATTGATGAGCTATAAAAAAAATTCAGAAGGAATTTTCAAGAAAATCTTTGGATTTAAATATTTTAAAGCCATAATGTTTAGCCAATCCTATCACCATGAGGCCAAAAAATGAGGTTCTATCATCAATCTGAGGACAACTAAGCACTAGAAATTCATCAAATTTATAGGTGCTAACAAGAAGAAACATCATGCAAAAAAGAAAAAACTCTTGTGATGGATGTGGACCTATTGACTAGTGGCTTGAATAAGAAAGTAATGCTTCAAAAAATAGTGCAAATGTATACACAAGTGAACCAAGAGAATAAGGCTATAATTGAAGAATCTATCATCAAACACATGGTGACCCCCTTTGCAACCTAAGAGAGAATAATTGAGAATTTTCCAAATGAACTCAAAATATCACTTAAGAAGAAAAATTTAAAATAAATGTATATTGAAGGTGAAATGAGGTAAGCACTAGAACAATTTATTTCAAATCTATATCTAGAATAACAAAGGTTGACACAAATGTGAGAAAAAGAACTCTAGTCCAAAGAATGAGTGGATACACTAACGATGCAAAGTCAACAAACTAAACAAAAAATCCACCAAGGGGCTATTGAGGCTATAAAATAGGAGACCTATGTATCACTATTAGAGGAAGAAAAAGAAACTCAACAAATAGAGGGAATATAATCCAGGGTACCTCTTGATAGGTCAAAATTGAGGTGGCACATGAAATATATTGTATTTTATAAAAATATTTAGTTTGGTCTACATGTCAATTTGAGGGTGTAAACTTACAAAAGGAATAGTGGCTATCTACACAAGGGTTGTAGATAAAGAGGTGAATGTGGATAAAATGCAACTAGAAAATTAAAAACTCATTTAAATTGCTACAAGAATTCTACTAAAAATAATACTATTATAAAAACTGTATAGGTTGCTATAGGAACTTTTACAAGAAATATTGAAGAAAATAAAACAAAACAAAACAATAAATAGTCACGAGCTCATTGCTAAATAATAATTAAAATAATATATTTGCATTTCTTCAAAGATTAATAATTATAAAAACATAATAAAATAACACAACATATTAAATAAGATACAAGATCATTTTCAATGCATCTTGAGAGTGGGTCCTCCTCTCCATCTACATAGGATTGATCTACTACAATTCTGCAAAGTCTTTAAAATAGAAGCTATGAAATATATTATGTGTTCTCATAAAATATTGCAGTCTTTTCTCCATGTTGTTCTCTTCTACACTATTCTCTATGCTATTACTTTTTTATTAGATTTTATCATGGCATTTCTATGTTATTTTTAAGCCTCGGATATCCTCCTTTCATTACTCTATATATGCACCTTTTACAACTCATGTATTATAGAAAATTAACCATAAATATAGGTCTACAAATAACAAATTAACTTAAAATAGAGAGGTTTATTTGGCATATGCTTATAAAATCAAAATAATATGGGAAGTTTCTTGTTTTGGCCCATAGTTATTATCTATAATGCCAAAAACACTAGAGGTTACAATAGAAAAATAAATATAGAAGTTTTTTTGACTTGTGGTTGTCTTATATCATATAAGTACAAAATAAATCACCATTTTTTGTAACAAAGAATTACCATCTATTGAAGAAAATAATTATTTAAAATGATTAATAGATGAAATTGAATTTTTTTTTAAGTATAATCATGGGCTATAAGAAGTCTATGTTCTCCTCATCCAATAGCATGTTGCAAAATCTATTGTCAAGGCTAGAATGATAATTCTTGTGAGTAAATACAATTGAATATTTAATTTTCACATTTTACCTAAAAACTATATAAAATATATCACTTATTTATATTTAATCATATGTAACAAAAGGTGGTAAAAATGTATGATTTAATATGAAAATGAAGCGCAAAATGTGAGGATTATGATGTATGAAAAGGATAGAATATGGGATAAAATATAACATAAATGCCTCTCATTACCTCTCCTAAATAGCAAGAAGCATTGAGAAATGAGTAAATATGTATATTTGGGCAAGTGAGGAATAGAGTTCTACTTTTGTTTTTTATTGTTAGTGACTTGGTATTCATTTTTAAAATTAATGTATCTTAGATTAAGGTTATATATCACACTTTGGCAATAGGTATGACCTAGTTAACCAACAACCTAATAGCATAGGATAATATATAGGTTTAAAATGTATGTCATGGTATAATGGTAGATAGTGATGATAAAGCTTGTATTATTTTCATCTATAGATAATGGATGCAACATCCATTTCTCAATATCATTTGATGTATATAAATAATTAGTTTATGTTCTATTTTTTTATATTTTTATATGCATAATATGTGATAAAAGTGCATCCAAATATAAATGTAAGAGACAAATAATGAACTAAATGCATTAGATGAAATGTAAATTACCAACAATTAGAGTCCAGGATTGTGTAGTTACATAGCTACTCTTATGAAAAAACTTTGTTAATTCCAATTATTATTATTTTGATTGATAATTGCATAAATCTACATATTGTATAAATAACATAAGTAATTGATTATGCTCAAAGATTGCCAATTATGCTAAAATATGGAAAAGTGATTAATGGTATAAATAACATAAGTGATCAATATTATATTAAGCAAATTATGTCATGTTCTTTCATTTTTTGCTTCAAACCCCTTAAAAAATTGACTTGTATGCAATTTCCTTCTAATCTAATGTTAACTTCTATGTAAATATATTATGATTAGTAAAATTATGAAAATAATGGGTCTATATTCTCAAATTTAAACAAAAAAAAATCATTAATAAACATTTCAATTCTCTAAACATGAAAATATTACCTAAGATAATCAAATTTGATCTAAGAACTATAAATTTTCTTCTTCTATGTTGTCAAGTGAACAAAATGATGTTGAAAAGGTGATGGATTATGCAAAATATCATGGCACAAGAAGTAAACACCATGAAAAAGTGTTTCCTTCTCGAAAAAAGTGCATTAACAAGACAAAAGTAGGGAATGTGGGCCTATATAACAGGTTTGGTTCCTTTTTTATGATTTTTAGTAAAGGTCATTTGACACTCGCCAAATTTAGCGAGTGCCAAATAAGCTTTGTAGAGATTTTTTGAGTGTTCACAAATTGGTAAAGTATACAAAGAGAGATAAAGAGAATGAGAGAAATAGAGAAGGTAAGGGAATGAGTGACAAAGAGAGAAAAACACTTTTACCCTAAACCCTTAACTGATACTCTAAACCCTAAACCTTAAATCATATGTACCCTATGCACCCTATAATGTACCATAAACTTTCTACCATCAATATTGTACCCTAGACCCTAAGCCCTGTATCCTAAATCTTAGACCCTATGTACTTTAAACCTTCTAGATCATCACTCTCACAAGATGGAGGAACTAATCGATGATGGGTTAAACACTATAGATAATGTTGTCACTAATTTTGAGGTATTTCTTGAAGACCATGTTTCCAGTTTTGAGGTTATGAGCTTACAAAATAATATACCCAGGTCCTCACATGGAAAAAATAAAGAAATAAAATCATTGTACAATTCTTCAATTGCATTAACCACTGCTAAATTATTGGGAAATGGAACTAGAGATGATCTATTTTTTGGAAGATGAAATACTCTGAGAGGGGGGGGTGAATCAGAGTATCATAAAATTTTCACTTTTAACTTGACTTACAAATTGAACTAAGACCTTGAAAATTTTTTATGTAACCTTTTAATTGCAAAGTGAACATGGACATGTCAATGAACTTTAACAACATAATGACTGATCACAAAGATTTTACTTTACCATGTCAAAGCATAATTGTAATTTTTCATATAATACTGCTTGAACAATTCTTTTTCAATGCTTTATTTTCACACAAATTTATGCATAATTTTGAACACTTGTATGAAATATTTAGACATTTATTCAAGTATCAGAGCATTTTCATTGACATGTGACTGAAGTGAGAAACATAAACATTTAAGCACATGGACTGAAATGCACAAATTTCATCACATAACACAATATTTTCTTGAGTGGAAAAACCATCTTGGGGTATAAAAAACCACTCGAATAATTCATTTTATTATTTAGAGCACCAACTCAATCAGGAGCACCAACTCCAACATTACAAGAGCACCAACTCAATCAAGAGAACCAACTCCATTATTACAATTTTTTTCAAATAGCAATGTAAACTATCTAGACTTTATAACTGCATACTTGTGCAATCACAAAATCTCAATAGAGTACAATAGAATAATTTTCAATGTATTCCATTATAATTTTTACTATGTATAACAGTAAACAATGTATAAACAATTGGAATTTTGAGTATTATCTTTGTATGAAATTAGAGATATGATACAATATAAACCCTCTTTTTCTTTTCTTACAACACAATTGTAACTCTGCAAATTCCCTTTCCAATATCTGACCAAGAAATGGAATAAAGCCATGCTTAAATAAACAAAGAAACTTGTGTAAATCATCAAAACTCTTGAGCTCAAACTCGAGTAACCAAAACTGGAAACACAGTTATCTATAACTATTTTATTGTAAACTGAACAACCATTTTTCAATCTTCATTTTGAAATGACAAAGATATTGTTAATATTTTACCTCATATTATGTCAACCAAATGTCAAATAGAAATATCATACAATCCATCAAGAATACCTTCATTTCCAGCTGCAAGATAAACAACTACCTTTCTACTCCTTCCTTCATTCCAACTAGCTCGAACAAGAGTTCACCAAAGTCTCAATGTACTAGCTCTACAATTTTTGGTTGGTGGCTAGGGTTTTACCTTCAAGCAAATAATGAATAAAAAAACTCTTTTTTCCCTATCCCTTCTTTCAATCGAATACTATACTCAAGTTCATAATGATTTCAAATCCGAATAAAATGATATGCTATATCATTTGAAATTTTTGTGCATGTCTAAAACCACCGACAACATAATTACCAACTTAGTTGCCAATCCACACTATTCACATGTATATTATAGTCCACGTTAATATGAAATAGATCGATGCAAATAAATAATGCCAAAATGAAATATGTCATCGACTGTCCAAGGTAATAAACATTTACCATTTGAAACCATAGGGGCCCGATCACCTTTACAAAGCATATATTTGCTATGTGAAACACAAACCACCGATACCAAAGTGTATTATTAAAACTCGATAACAGAGCCATGTCAAATATAAAGAGCCGATAAATACCAAGGGAAAATACAATATGTCCCCTTGTGAAATATTTTAACACCAAGTGAAACCAAGGTGAAGGAAAGTAAACCAATATAATGCAAGTGATAAAATATTGGCTTGGTGAAAGATTGAAACCCAAAGAACCAAGTGCCAATATAACCTGTAGATGCCATTTTATAAAGTTGTTACTAGCACATGTGAATGCCAAAGTGAACAACCATATTGCCAATGACATAATATCAAAAAATTTGTAGATATACACATGTCATTGAACCAACAACTTGATATATACATGAATAAATGTGAGTCCTTATCAATGTAAGAACACCAAATATTAGTGCAACACATTTATTTATCAATGAAGAACCAATGATATAAGTATACTGAAATGAGATCACTTGAAAAAACTTTCAAACATATCCATGATCACTGCACATAAAAGCAAAGGATTAGTCCTGATATAGAAAAATAATAGCATCAAGGATCAAGTAATCATCAAAAGAGCAGAATATCATCAAAGAGTGATAATGAACCGACTATCAAAAGTGCCACCAAATGAAAAAAAAACCAACTGAGTATTTTCATTGCATTGCCAATAACCAAGTGAACCAATGCCAACTGAATACCATAGTGCAACCAACTGTAGTTTTGACATCAAGGACAAAAATGCCAATAGAAGAAATCCAACACTATTGGCCTAAAATAATTGACATAGGATTTCTCTTAAGGGTTGATTATCTTTTGGAACTCAAATGCCTCAAATTAGACATTGATAATTTTGAAACCATCACATGATTTGAGAGGCCCAACATCAATGAATACACCCTTCAACCATGCACCTTCATATTTCATTTCTATAACACTCCACCAAACTTCCTCTTTGGAACTCCATTTTAATCCCATAACAATCTACCCAATATCCTCAAACCTAATCCCTCTAACCTATACACTTAACCCTCTACACTCAACCCTAAACACTATCCCTCAACCCTCAAGCCTATACAAAGACCTAGAGAGGGGAGATAGAGAAGAGAGGGAGAGAGAAAAGGAAGTATTAGTAGAGGAGTAATAAGGGATGGAGAGAGAGGTAAACATGGAGGGAGTGAGAGACATAGGAAAGGAGGATATACAAAGGTGGGGACATAGAGAGGGGATGAAGAGAGAAGAGGAGAGAGAGAATAATGAAGAGAAAGAGATGGCTAATCAAGGATGGGGAGGAAAACAAGGAATGATTGAGAGACCTAAAGAGGGGAGATGTAGAGAGGTGAGGAGAAGAGAGAAGAAAATGAGATAGTGAAGTTCACAAAGTGGGAAAGAGGGATAATGAGGGAAGGAGAGAGCTGGAGAGGGAGTGAAATAACTAGAGAGGGGAGAGATATAGACATGTGTGAGATGTACAACCTAGAGGAGGAGATAACTAGAGAGGAGAAATATTGATGGAGTAACAAGGGATGGAGGGAGAGGTAGACATGGAGGGAATGGGATGCCTAAGGAAGGAGGAGATAGAGAGGTGATAACATATAGAGGGGAGGGAGAGAAAAGAGGAGAGAGAAGAACAAAGAGAAATAAATGGATAAGGAGGGATGGAGAGGTAGACAAGGAGTGACAAAGAGGCTTATAGAGGGAAGAGGTAGAGAGGTGAGGGTGGGAGAGAATAAAATGAGAGAAAGAAGTTCACAAAGAGGGAAAGGCGGGTAAGGAGGGAGGGGGAGAGGTGGAGAGGGAGGGAAATAACTGTAAACACTAAAAATTGTCCTAGGCATACGACTTCTAAATTCTCCATCATTTCCTCTTTTGTCTTTTATAATTAAATAATTTTAATTATTTAATTAATTTATTTCTATCTTTATTTTCCTCCATTTATTAATTAAATAAATTTTATTTATTTAATTACGTCACTAATTAAATCCCTTTCTTTCTAAAATTAAATAAACTTTTATTTATTTAATTTTTATACCACTTTCTACTATAATTAAATAATTATTTTTAATTATTTAATTATTCATTAGCCTTTTCTATCTTAAATTAAATAAATTTTATTTATTTAATTTGGTACACTCTCTTTAATTTTGAATTAAATCATTATTTAATTCAAAAGGTTCTCTTTGTCACATTCTTCTATAGTTAAATAATTGTTTTTAATTATTTAATTATTCATTGGCCACCTAAATTAAATAGTTTTTTATTATTTAATTTCCTCTCGCCTCTTTTTCCATGCCAATCTTATCTTCCACATCAAGAACTTATCTATCCAGGTCTCAATTAACCTCCACCCTTGATTAAATTATTTATAATTTAATCTTGACTATCAATCCTTATCATTTTCCCTAATTTTTCCCTAACCCTATTTCATACTACATCTTTCATTCTTGGCCATTGATTATTGACATTCAATCTTAGCCCTTCATTCAAAATTGGATTTCCTATAAAAGACCTCTATCATTGTCATTTCTTCATCTTAGAAATCTTAGACTTCTTGCATCTTAGACATCTTAGGCATCTTGGAGAATCTACAACCTATCTTGGTCCTCTTGCAATCAATCTTATGCTATCTTGCTATCAACATCAAGTTAATTGCATCCATAGTTATTTAGAATCTTCAATATTTTTCTTAGTCATTGTTATTAAGCATATTTACATACTCAAAATCTGAGGGCAATTATTACATCCAATCAAAATGGAGAAGCACAATGAGGGTGAATCAATGGTGGCATGAAGATTTAGTAATATTACTTTATGTTTTGTATTTATGCTTATTTGTGCTTTATTATTTATTAGGGTTTGATTTATATGATTTATCTCCTAGCCTTGATAACTTTTAACCCTGATTACTGTGAACAAAGATTTTGGCACTATAGGCTCTCTAACACTTCTAGGGTTTTTCACCTAAAAGAGGAGAGATAGGCCAAAATGGAAATGTTCACACTCAAGATTAATGTAAATATGATTGAAATGCATGTAAATTCAATGTACTAGATGCAAAGAATAGATCAAATATATTGATTGTTGATGCAAAACTAAGGAAATATAAAGTATTCGAAAACACATTGTAGTATGCAAACAAATGCAAAATGACCTAAACAATGCCCTAAGAATGTAAATAGAATAGAACATAAAGGTAAAGAAGTAATTGGAATGTACCTGGAAACTCTAAAAATATGGAAAAACTAATTTTTGGTCCATTAGGACTCATTCGCCAACTTGGGCGAATTAGTCCCAGGTCATGGTTTTTGCTCAAAACTCTGTTTTAGTGAAAAGGGTACCAAAATCTACACACTGAGCTGTCAGACACCACCATTGGGACTAATTCACCACCAATGAAAAATTAATCCTTTTCTGCTTTTCCGAAAACCAAGATCAGAAATATGTACTCTAATATCTGCACTTTGTTCTCAGGTTGAGTTTTGGTTCTGAATCTGGGAAAATGCCTGCAAAAAAAATATTATTTTGATTTCTAATGGGGGTTTTTCCTTGGTAAAACCCCTAGTTTGGTAGTTAAACCTTGAAGAGATAATTAAATATGCAACAAAACCCTATCCCTAAGTGTGTCTAAGACTAAGAAATCTAAAGTAAGATAAAAACCCTATTATAATGTGAAAGAGTAAGATGCTTGAATGAAACTTAAACAATGAAAGACTCTCTTGAAGAAACACTAGATTACTTCAAAGGAATCTTAATGACATGCAAACCTTCCCTAGGCTAAGGATAGAGAGAAAATGGAAGATTGAATCACTTGGAAAACAAGTCTTTAGGTGCGATTTGATGGCTAGTTGCATCTCCTCAACCTATATTTATTCACGATTCTCCATAGGCATGCATGATCTACCCTTTTCAATGCAATATCTTGGACAAAAATTGAGCTTGGATACTTGCAAAAACCCTTGATTGCTTCCCTAAAGCTTCAAATTTGTTGTAGATAGAGTTGTGAATCTTGTTGTGGAAGATATTCAATACTTTACTTTTAATTTTGCTTGTTAAAAATGACTATGTGATGTGGAAAATGACCTAAAAATGTATATTTATAGACATCAAGCCCTAATTTCTCATTATTTTGACCTAAGAGGGTGACATTCATTGGAATTTTGAATTAAGTTGGTGAGTTTCTGACTCAAAATTGAAAGATACCCTGAAAAGGACTAATTCACCACCCTTGGCGAATTGGTCCCACCAAAGGGGACTAATTCACCCAAGGTGGTGAATTAGTCCCACCTAGGGTTTTTGAAGATGGGTTTTTGAGATATGAATGGTTTGAATGTTATTTGTTGGGATTTATATGATTTTTGAATGAAATAAACCTCAAGATAAAAAATAATGGGTCTTAACGGCCTATAAATGTTGTTTTAAAGGGTATTTAGTGCAAGGATGCTCAAGATAGGTCCAAATTAGGGCAAAAATTGTACTATCTCCAGAAGGGAGTATAATTTTTGTGTCCACATTTAGCCCCCACTTTAGCGCTCATATGACTCTACACGCATATGAAATCTAAAGGACTCTAAACAATACACTTTATTTTTGTTGATGCGAGGATACTGGTATGGGCCGAATTACGCTTGATCCATGAAGAATCGAAGCATAATAAACCCACCAATACTCAAATATCAATAAGATTGATCAAACAAGATTAAAACCAAACATTTCATTAAAACTTAACATCCTAAACTACGAAATCCATCAAAACATATATTCTAATCCATTCAAAATTTATCTTGTTGTGGAATTGGTGTCACGTTGATGTGGACCGATGACCCTTTCCCAATCTTGTGATAGTAAGCTTCTCTCAATTGATTCTATGGAAGAGAATCGATGAAACCATGGTGTATTGTGTGTGAAAACCTAAATTAAGCTAAAATGAACATGATGCAAGATAAGTTACCATGATTTTATGCTACAAATGATCTAATTATGCAATTGCTAAACTAATTCTAAACTAATCTAAGATAATATAAGCTAATCTAAGCTAATTTAAGCTAATTTAAGCTAAAATGATGCTAAAAGATGAAAACCCTAATTTATTTACAAATTAGGATGGATGCATGAAAGCCATTAATGAAAGCTTGAAGCTAATATGCAACTAAAATAAACTAAAATAAGCTAAATAGTGAGTAAAAATATGAGTGAGTGTGCAAGTAAATTCAACAACATAAGTTTGCAATAAAAGATGGATCCCTTTGTCTCCAAATAGTGATCTATTTATAGGAGAGCAAATGAAGAATGGATGGTTGAGATCAGAAAGCTTAATCAATGGTTCAAGATGAAGGGGATGAGAGGCATGGATCATGGATTCTTATCAATGGATGAGAATGCAAGATGAAAGTTAATCAAAGGCTCACAATTGCCTCAAACAAACACACTTTTGACCTATTCACACAGGTCAAAGGTAACTTGTTTAGGAGGTTGAAGGGTTAACTTTATTTTGAAGCTAAGTGAGTTGATTGGAGGAGAGAGAATATTCCTTAGAATATTTCTTTAGGGTGAGGAAAAATGTTAATTTTACAAATTAAAAAAAAGTTTTAATTTTGCAAAAAGGATAAAGAATATTCCATGGGAATATTCCCTTTAATTAGACAAAAATTAGTTTAATTGATAATTAAATAAGGTTTTGTTGTGCATGTTTTGCACATACGCCCGTTGTAGGCGGGGACCCCCTCTTTTAGCTCCTAACGGGTCATTCTCGCTCTCGTACGAGCTATTTTTCCCTTGTCTCGCTTTGTGCACCCTTGTTTCCAAGCCTAAGTTGGTCATGAGTCCTAAAATAATCAATCATATTGGCCAAAACCACCAGCTATATTTCACTAAGAATTTTTCCTTTGCAAGTTGCCTTATGTGGGTTTCCACTTCCGTTTCGCCGCTAAGTAGTGGCTAACCCTTAACTTCCCCCCACATTGTGCACCCCTTTCGATGTCAATCAACAATGAAGCCTTCACGACCATCCCGAGTTGTGCATTTCACAAATGTTATCAGTGATCAGGGACTTGAGGTTCAAGGTGGTAAACCCACTAGGTCAAGCGCTTCTAGGTCCTCCCTTGCGGAAGGCTATCCGCCATCCACCTTACTTCCACTATCCTTCCACGCTTCTAGGTCTGCCCCTGCAAAAGGCTATTTGTCATTTGCCTTCCATCCGCCTTCCATCTGCTATCCTTCCACGCTTCCAGGTCTGCCTCTGCGGAAGGTTGTCCACCATCCACCGTCCACCTTCTGTCTTCCTTTTGTTTGCCCAGCCATCTGCTATCCGCCTTCCATTCATCGTCCTTCTGTGCTTCTGGGTTCACCCCTGCGAAAGGATGTCCATCGTCTATCTTTCATCCGCCTTCCATCTACCTTCTACCTTCTACCTTCCATCTACCTTTTGTCTATTGGGTGTCCACCATCTGCCTTTTGTATGCCATCCTTTCGTGCTTTTGGGTCCACCCCTGCAGAAGGCTATCCATCGTCTGCCTTCCATCCGCCTTCCATCTGTCATCCTTTCGCACTTCCGAGTCTACCCCTGTGGAAGGCTTTCCATCGTCCGCCATCCACCTTTCATTTTCTTCTGTCCACTGGTCGTCCATTGTCTGCTTTCTGTCAGCCTTCTATCTGCCATCCTTCTGCGCTTCTGGGTTTGCCCCTACGGAATGTTGTCTGTTGTCTGTTGTCTACCTTCTGTCCACTCTTTTCCTTCTATCTACTAGTTTTCTATCGTCTGACAACTGCATTCCGCCTTCCATCTACCTTTTTTCCTCTGGTCATTCGTTGTCCGCCTTTTTTCTACCTTTCACCTTTCTCTTTTCATCCACCTTTCATCTGCCTTTCGCCTTCTTCCTTCCATCTGTCGTCCTTCTACTGCTTCGAGGTCTACCCCTGTGGAAGGTTGTCTATCATCTGCCATCATCCTTCTGTCCACCATCTATTGTTTTCCTTTTGTCCACCGACCATCTGTTGTCCATCATCCGTCGTCTTCCTTCCATCCGTCATTCTCCTTCCATCTGTCATCCGCCTTCCGTCCACCTTCCATCTATCTTCTTCCTTCCTCCTTTCATCCATTGTATGCCTTCTGTCCACCATCTTTCCACCCTGTGGCACCTGCGCTCTTGAACTGACATTTATGTTGGTAGTCCAAATGAGCTCCAAATATGAATATTATATGGATGAATCTAACAATGTGCTTGCATGATTTGACTAACATTTCCCTTGAAAGCACTTATTGCAATTCGTGTATGCAAGATTTATGAAACCTACTACGGGTTCATCGGGGAGGCCCATTGAGAAAGCTAAACAAGGAAAAGTACATTGCTCATGTCACCATTCATTAGATGCTCGCCTCTCCTCCTAGCTCCCATCAACAGTGCTGACAATAGAAAGAGGCCTATGTCAAGGAAGTTAGTGCCAAGAAATCAAAAGGTTGTCCACCAAAATTAGAAGCAAGAGGGATCTTTCTTTCTTTTCACCAAAAGATTATGATCATTAAGGAGATGTTCACCAGAATCAACAACAACATGTCTGCTTCTCCGTAACACAAATCTGCAAGAAGATTCATTTTATTGGCTAAAGAAATGCTACAAATACATCAGCAAGAGGGCAGCCTTTAAACAGTTTCAACTGTAGAAAAAGGGAAATTAGGTAAATGGCAAAACTACTACAGTAGTAGGGCACTAAATGGCAAAATAGGGAAAAGACAAAAGATGAATTTTTAATTGCTATATAATGAAAGGTAGGTGAAGCCCTAGTGCAATCAAATATGAGCCACACAATGTAATTAAATCCTAGCTATTCATTTGGGCTTTGGAAAACTATAAAAAGGGGCTTTCCCCTCATTTGTAAATGGTTGGAAAGCTAGTGTAAAAAGCATTTGCAGCAATAGAAGACAACATTGCATGATTTTATGGATGTTCTCTTTGATTTTTTTCATCCTCCCTACATGGTTCTACTTCCCTTTTTAGTTTAGCTATTAGTTTCTTGAATGGAAGTGGTTATGGTGATTGTTGTTTCAGTATTTGATGAATTTCCAACTCATGCTTTTTGAGGTTCATTGATGATGAATCACTTTGCAAAGCTAGTCTGAGCTTCCTTCCTTTATTGTTACAACTTAGTTTGATTGCATGTGCATGATGTGTGTGTGTAATCTAAAAATCTACAGTCCTTAGAAGATTACACTAGTTTTTTGTAACTATAGGATTTTCTTGGCCAAGCAAAACCTAGTTTAGGGAGTTTGTCTGGGTATGTGCAGGATATCATGCAAAAAACACACCCTTAAATGGCAAAAAATTCAGAAAAATCAGAGTTAAGCAACTTGACGTAAAAATTTGAATAAGTTATCTATATTATTTCAAAAATATGTAACAATAGAATCTGTAGCAAATTGAATGTAGTTTCTAAACTACTGGGTTTGTTTAAAAAAAAAAAATCTATTTGGTGAAAATTTGAAATTTCAATGCAGTAGTACTTAAATTTCAGGGAAAAAATAAGAAGTAGGTGTCTATCTGACCACCCTAACCACAATAAAATGATAATATTTTTTAATAATATTTTAGATATAAGTAGAGGACTCA
>VDFB02274714.1:26379099-26518608 GCA_007258455.2 Sequoia sempervirens
TTTATTTCTATTATTTTAGGGTCATTCCTATCTAGCTTTTGTTCCACACCAAGCACACATTCACTTTATGTGATGAACAAGAAATTTTTATACATTGGCTCCTTTTCAAATTGGTTCTCACATTCATCAGAGCAATACAAACCCATTATACTG
The DNA here is from genome assembly GCA_007258455.2 of Sequoia sempervirens. Lineage (NCBI taxonomy): Eukaryota > Viridiplantae > Streptophyta > Pinopsida > Cupressales > Cupressaceae > Sequoia > Sequoia sempervirens. Next base: position 26,379,253 of record VDFB02274714.1, read on the forward strand.
ACATATGCTTCACTTCCTCGTGAAAGTGATTCATCAGTCCCCATATCATTTTTACTTTCATTCAGATTAGGATCATTCCCATAAAGAGCACTATCCATACCATCCTAGGCATAAAAAAAAAACTTCCATTTTTGGTTTGTTGATATGCTCCAATCCTTTCTTCCAATCATTGCTCAACTTGAAACAAAAAGTTTCAAAAGATGGATCAAGTAACTCTAGGTTGCTAAGATCAATAGTAAGGAATTCAAGCATACCACCAGTGGATAGGTTGTAGGATTTGCTATAGCTTGAAAATTTCTTATTTTTAGCCAAGCAAATCTCTTCAACACATTCTTCATTGAAACTTATCATGTCCATCTCTAATATGAAATTTATACACTCTATTCATGTTTGGCACTTAGAAACAAGACCCTACTTTCTAGCATCAACAATCTCATTATTAACTTCAGGCCCAAGATCATGAATACATACATTCTTATCTTGAAATTCATCATCTACCATATTGCAAGGACATTCCAATTCTGATACAGCTAAATTGCATTTCAAGAATCCATCATATGCAATCTATTCATCTACTAGTGAGGGAAAAATCTCACGAATACTGGTATAGCTGAATCCTTCAGGAAAAAAGGATTCCTTCAAGTCAACCTCACAAAAAGATTCATATTCCTCTTGAAAGCAATCCGAATTTTCATTTTCATTATCTTGGTCACCAACCTTCAAAGGTATATTAGTAGTTCCTACAAGTATGGCAATATCATCATCCACACTACTAGATAGATATTCTTCTTTTGAAACATCCTTATCCATTTCTTGGATAAACCCTTGATCTTTGACAATAGGATGAGCACACCTCTCATCTTGGAACATCATTTTTTTCATATATTCACATTTATCCTCCTCAAAATTTTTTATCCAACCAATTATTTGATCAAAATCCCAAGGTTTCAATTCCTTGGGCAAGGTACTAAGCCCTAGCTCATAAATGTCACATAATAGGTCAATACATACTAAATATTCGCATCATAACCTTTTAGGAATTTTTACAAAGGAATCCAAAAACTTTGCTAACAATTCATATGGCAATTCCCCTTCACGTCTCTTCATACAAGATAGTTTGAATAATACCTAATCATTATCACTTCGACCTTGTTGAAGTCCATCTTGAATTTGTTCATGATTAACATGTCGTGAAAGTGAACATGATAAGGAATCAAAAACATCATCACTCTAATTATTTCTTTCATCCTTATCTATGCCATTTATATGATGTGTATTAGGACAATAAACACTTGTAGCCATATATCCCCTCATCATTGAGTATTTCATAGTATTTTGATTATCCATGGCAATGTAACATGCCTGATGAAATTTTTTTGGTTCCTTATCCCTTATCAAATAAATAATCTCATTATCAAAGGCACCTAGATAGACAATCAAACATTCTACATCACTAGGTCTTAGGAGTTCAGGAATATCTTTTACTGCTCTCACAAATATGAGGTTAAAGGCAGGAACCAATTCATCTTCATCTCATTGGATTTCCATAAGTCATTTTATTATCACATTTGGACTAATCCTTTCTACAAATTGTTCAACAAATGCTATCATGAAGTCATCCCAGGAAGCTACAAAACACACTGGTAAATATGAGAACTAGTCTCTAGCATTTTCCTTTAAAGATTAAGCAAAAAGCTTCATGACAACATTCTCATGATCTATCTCAAAAACACCCATCAAATCCATGAATGTATTTAAATTTTTGGAAACTGACTCTAAACTTTTCCCTATAAATTTTGGAAATTTTTTCCTAATATCATTGGGAATATTATTAGGAAAACCTTGAATACCATTAAAACTTAATGGCTTACATATCCCTATAGAGAATTTCCTTTGATGGCATGATAAGAACTATACACCCTACATACTTTTACTCGGTATTCCACAAGGTGATATAGGGGAATGATACATCTCTTTTGTATCCCTATTCAATCCTTATAAATCAACTTCATATTTTATTGCCTACTGCCTCATTTATGATTTTACAATGCATAGCTCAAACATATTAATGCTTTAAAAAATTTCTAAAAGGAAGATTTCAAAGACAAACATACTTCTTCACCCAACTTAGATATTTCAAATTTCACCTTAGAAGTATGTAAAATGACTACTATTCCCTCTATTTTTTTCTTAATTCACATAATAGGGAAATGAAATTTTCACCAAATAATTGTAATATGGTTTTCACATAGATTTATTTCTTCTTGAAAACCAAAATAGGGGGAAAATACCTGGATATACTATAGTTATTTTGAATTATGCTTTTGACTGGAGGATCTTGTAGATCTACAACTTTCTTCATGTCTTGATTAGGTTCTTTGCATAGAGTCACCGCTTCCATTTCAGAGGAACAAACGTTAACAATATGAAGTTTCATTCACAAGTAGCTTTCAATTTAAGCTTCCCTAACCAACAGAGTGACCTATAAGTCCTTTACATATTCTTACTTTTTCACCAACAACTTTTTATTCCATTTTACTGGAGTCTCTCAAGTTATTCATACTAGCACATAGATCTTTAGAGTCGCCACTCACATTTAGTGAGAGATTCAAAGATTAGTCATGGAATTGTAATAAATATTGACAACATTTCTGAGCTTTTAAAGGAGATACAAGAAACTCCATCAACATCTTGGAGGATTGGGTAATTGACACAAATATGGGATTGGTAATGTAATTCTCTAACAAATATTTGACTCTTTAAGGAAAAATGATCTTCTATTAGAGTTTTTTCAAGTCATTCCCTAGAAGAATTGTCATTTTTTATGGTTATTTTTTAAGAACCAAACTTAATCTTATCACTTACCTATGAACCTACCATAATTCAATTATCAGTAAAAGTAAGGATTGGCCAACACATACGTAGGGATTTTGAGGCCCTTACTTCTTCACTTCGGGCTCTATGAAACACAGGAGGGTGGTCCTATATATGTTCATGTAATATGCATTTGAGAAAGAACATTTCTAGAAATAGATGAATTCATTTGAGATGTAGATAGACATAATTAATCAAAGATTTGGCTGACCTTTAAACAAATTATTATCTATTGCAAGGAATAAAAGGGTGCTTTCGATTGGTACATTATGATTGAAGATGTATTAATTGTTTTTCATTCTAGCTTCAATCCCTTTGATCTAGTGCATTAGTAACTTACTTATCTCTAAGATAACCTAATGAAAATACTAGTGCCTCATCCATTGGGATAATGGAGTCATATTTGTAAATTTACAATAAAACCTTAGCAATTCAACTTAGTAATTGATGGATTATTGTTATACTACCTTGTAGTATTCAACTCAACATAACTAAGTAGCAAATCCTATATCCTTTCCTCACAAACCCATGACCTTATTTAAGCATTAAATCAATTCCTTGAATGGAAGCAGAAATAAACTCATTCATTCAATTTAAACAATTGAAGATAAATGAAAAGATCATTAACCATTTCATTCATAATTTGTGAGAAGTTTACATAGGAGAGCATATATTTTAAAACTTTCTTATATTACTACTACTACAATAAAACTATTTTAAGATCATTACATACATAACTCCTACCCTAGAATCCATTCTGATATATTCATCAATATTTACAATCTACTCTTATATTAGCTTAGCTTTTCACTTAGACCCTTTTGAGACTCAAAACTTGAACCCCCATAATCAGCCCTAAAATCCCTTTTATAGAACAAAGGAGCAGCAAGCCACAACATGAATTACAATTATGTTTCATTTCACACCCATTTAACTTGAATTTGAGATATTCTCTAGTAAGTTACATGTAATCATTTGCAAAATAGGGGAAAGAAAAAATAGAATTCTATACAATTCAATTGTAGAAAACTGACCAAACTTTGAAAAGGAACAGTTCATTGCAATAGTAGCACCAAAATATCCTATCCTTGTTCACCAAAGAAGATTATCCACTAGTACTAGAAGCCAAAACTCATATATTACCCGAAAAAGGTATACTCGCCATCAAAGTCACGGGGTTCAACAAATCCACCACACACTAGACCAAAAGGTTTCCATATCAGCACTAAAAACAAAAAATGTTAGATATGTTGAAGAGGATGATTCTAATGTAGTGGCAATGGTGTCATCAAAAACAAAAAAGGAGCCAAGATGCTACTCTAATTCGTCAGCATTAGAGTATGATTGTTCACTCCTACATAATGAAATTGGACAAACCATCACTCCCTCCATGTCAGAGTCTTCATATGACACTAGGGAGAGGAGATAATGGTTGTACTCTAGGTCAATATAGCCTCCACCATCTAAAGGACTATCAGAAACCACAATGGGAGAATTGTGTCTCCCTAGGTAGGCCTTATGATACTTGTTTCTCTTCTTGGATTTCTTCATAGGCTTAAAAGATTCCTTCCCTTTAAACTTGACCAACTCTTCTGAACTGGTCCTGCTTCTCAAATTATAATTTCGCTTGACAATAGTCTTCTCTTTTTTGCCACAATCCTTTCTCTTGCCTTTTGGTGTTGCATAATTCCTAGGTACTTCTCACTCAACCACAGACATATCCTCTTGGAATTCAAACACACTAAGTCTCTTGGATCTCCGAGTTGGAAAAATAGACACACCTAACTAGCCCATTCTCACAAGACACATGGTAAAGCCTAGAAAACTTTTGATTATGAGAAAAATCACTAGCCTAAGCTCCTAAAATGATCTTACAAGATAGAATATTGACTAACCTAGAAAATATTACTAGCCCCAATGATACTTTCAATCAATTGAAACTCTCACCACCCTAAAAATAAAACTCTTGAACAGATTAATGCATGAATCATTGAAAAAAAACAAACTTACCTGGGATACACACTTCAATACTTCTGCAATCAAAACCCAAGACTTGCATAGTTTCACTCTGGCTCACACTTCTCAATTTATGAAGACTATAAATAGTTAAATGAAATGACAAGCAATCTACATTAAGTAGGAAATATAGAGCATGTATTAATTAATGATTGAAGATAACTTTGTGTGAGCAATGTAAAAACTTAGTTAATCATCTTTGAGTATGAACCATCAATATTTTTGGATTTAAAACACTATCAATGGAAATCCTCAAGCATCATTTATGGATTTTAAATCTTGTCTCAAAAATGGTGATATCACTACATAAAGTTTCCATGTTTACCTTTAACCTCATTAGTCATCTTTTATCTAACAATTAACATGCATCACCACCCTAGTCTGTGCCTTTTCATTTATATTGGTGAAGTACAAGAAGCCAGTATTTGAAGAGATTATTCCTCAAAATATCCCATCGCGCATTACAGATTTGCCCCACCATTCCAAGGTTCAATCAGTGATGAGAGCATTGGTGCAATGAAACATCAACTGTTGGATACTACCCTCTTGGAAATCTAAGTTACCTTGCATCACTCATCGCTGATATGTATTTCAAATTCCAAACCATATTAGTGATAGATGAGAAATAGTGATGGAATGAAATTAGGCCACGTGCATCCTCCACTATCACTAACACATTGCTCATTTAATTCCCTCAAAACAATAATGGCTCATACTAACTGGTTATCTCATCGCTCATCGCCAATTTGAAGAATACCAGTGTAGAACTATCCACGATGAGCAATGGAAAGATATATATAGAGAGCCCTAATGTTACTACTCAATGCTAATTTGAAGCTCAAAACTCTTAAGTGATTAGTGATATGAAGGAAGCTAGTGATACAAAGGGAAAGTTAAGCATCATGCATCGCTAATTTGAAACACAAGTTCTCAAAACTATCTGCGATGCATGGTACAAAGGAAATACCACTCATCGTTTGTCTCCAATTCAAATGTGCATTCATAATGCTATTAACGATGAGCAATGCAAGGGAGTGGTAGACAAGACTTAAGTGGGATAATTAAGCACATGTTCAAAAGTTGTTTACTAGAAAGGGGACCACCTAGGACATCATATAAAAGTCATCAAATGGTTTAGAACATATTACTTTCAAAGGATGTAAAGGCTAAATAAGGTCAATTGACCTTTATAAAATATAATATTCTGGACCTAAGCCCAAGGGATCGGTTACCCCATGAGTTTTAATGAATCAAGATGTTTTAGGATGACTAGAAACGGGTGATAAGAAGTCAATGATAGATTATAATTTTGATGAGGGATTTGATTTAAGGGTTTCTTAGGAGATATTTTGACAGCAAAATCCTAAGGGAATATCAATGAGTAAAACCCTAAGTGGAGACATCTGAAACTAAGTGAAAATTTGTAGAATTTTATCAATGGAACCAAAAAAAAATTATGTGTTCCATCACCATTCAATGGTGATTCCTTTGGAACCTTCCAATGCATCACCTCCATCTCAACCAAAGCATGAAGCATTTTAGAATCATCCACCTTAATCCAAACTGTAGTAAGCAAATTGTTATATAGTGACTACAAATGAGGGAACTCAATTAGGATGGGAGGATGTCCATCCCATGAATCATGCCAAAAGAGGGCATCAAATCCCTTCTTGTAAATTCAAAAGAAACCCTTAATAATAATCTTTGAACCTCTTTTGAGAGTATCCAAAATCATGGACCCCTTCTTGAAAAGGCCATACTGAGGAACATCAACATAACTCACCCCCTAAAGATATGTAAGAGTGAGAATTCTAGCCCAATCACAGGTACACCAACACCAGTAAAACTTAGCAACTAAGACCTAGCCACTCAAACCCATAGATTTGAACCCAAGAATACCATCATTTTTTGGCCTGCACATAGAATCCCACTTCACAAGGCTCTATTTCGAAGAAGACAAATTACTTTCCCAAAGAAATTGTCGAGCAAGGGTATCAAACTCCTTAACAAAGTACTAGGGAGCAACCTTAACAAAGTATTTATAAATAGGAAGGGATTGGACCATTGGCTTCAAAAGAGTAAAATGACTATAGACAAAAGCCACCAACAAGTCCAATGACTAACCTTTCTATGAAACTTGTCCAAAACATATTTCCAAACATCTAGATATAGGATTATGATTTTATTACAAGGATTTAATCATTTAGCATATGAGAAAATAGTGCATATCCTATGGGAAATAAAGTAAAATTAATTTAGGAGCATCCCTCCTTGAGTAATTCCATGTAACCAAATATGTGTGTGTGTGTGTAATTTAGTTTTTAGCTACTCTATGTATTATTTAGTTTTTTAATAAAGCACAATAAGTTTTTAGGATATGATTTAGATATACATTTTTAATTTATGTTAGACTAGTTTTTTATCTTTCACTATAAGAATAGTACAAAAGTAGTTTATTTACAACAAAAAACATTAAGAATCTTGGGTTATGGTTTTGCACATAAGATTCTATGATAATAATTAAAGTTCATATTAAATTTCATCATAATGTGATCATCACATCTAGCCTTTCTAATTTAATGAATTAGTATAAACTATATAATGAATATTTATAATTTCTTTTGAAAAAATATTTTAATGCCATGCCTATTTGTAAGCTTCTTTATATCAACATTTGAGTACAAAACGAGGTTAAGTATTCAACCATGTCACATTGGAATAATTTGAACCTAATGAGTGTCAATTAAGGTAAATTATCATTTTATTCTTAACCTTAATGCTATGATAATAAAAGAATGTGTGCATCCTACAATTATATTTTACTATGATTTACACTTATTTTGATGTCTATTGTAGGTTTTCTACTTTTTAATCACTCTATCCAAATTTTTGTCTTGTTGGTAATTTGATATATTATAAAGCAAAAATACCTAATTGAATCTCATCCAAAATTCTAAGGGTGTCAAATTTGGATAAAAGAATACATAATTATTATTAGGATTGGGAAATTGGTAACCAATTATTGATGTGGCTAAAACCTTCACTTTTGGAACTACTAAACCAAGAGGGACTTCTATAAGGTGTTGTAATATATACTATGTTGGAATTTTGTGCAATTTGTGTTGTCATTGATTTCAACCTTTGAGATGCTTTGATTTATTGCATTATGTTGTCATTAGTAGTCTCAATGGTGTCAACCTTTAGTGTTTCCTTGATAAGCATGTGTGTGGTTGAATTTTTGTAGTGCAGTTGGTTTGGTGGTGATGAGAAAGTGTTGTATATGATGAAATTGTGTTTGTGGTGCTTGTTTTCCAAGTGCTTTTGAGAAAATTTTAATAGAAGATGAAACAATGTAGTAAAGAGTGTTCAGTGTAGTAGAGTAGTGTTTTAGTTATTGCTCCTCCTTTCAATTAGATGCATAAGGTTATGCATCAGTCTAGTGGATTTCAAGGTGCATTCCTTGTTATGGGATAATATTGGTGGCTACCTCTCAAGGGGAGTAGGTAGTATCATTTTTGGTTGATGCAATTAGGGGAGTAAGTGTTGTGATTGTGTACATATGTTTTCCTTTGTCAACTATTTCAAAGGATATGTGCACTAGTTGATACCTGGTGTAGTATGTTGTGTACTCCTAAGTGGGAGTGTGTAGAGAAGGTGTGAATAAAATAGAGTGCAATAAGAGGAAAAGGAAGTTGTAGAGAAGATACATGTACGATTGATGTTAAATGAGATGTTTCCCTTTTCCATTGATTTCAAAGGGGGAGATATTTAACATAAAAACCTTATGAAGTAAGAGGAAGAAAGAGAAAGTATTGGAAAGGATGGATGTTTGTGTAAGGGGGTGTTGTGTGTACTATTGTGCATTATGTGTTGGTGATTAGATTTGTTGCTTTGTTGTTGGCAGTTTTTCATACCATGATTTTTGATCAATGATGATGAAGTTTATGTAGATTGTATTGTCATTGATGACAACAAGCATATGTTGATGCATGGATGTCAACCTTTGAGATGATTTTATTTGCTGCATTATGTTATCATTAGTAGTCTCACTTGTGTCAACCTCTAGTGCTTCCTTGATAAGCATGTGTGTGGTCAAATTGATGTAGTGTAGTTAGTTTGATGGTGATGAGAAAGTGTTGCATATGATAAAATAGTGGTTTTTGTGTTCATTTTTGAAGTTCTTTTGAGAAAATTTGAATAGAAGAGGAAATAGTGTGGTAAAGAGTGTTTAGTGTAGTAGAGTAGTGTTCTAGTTTTTGCTCTGAATTTCATAATGGTTGAATATTTGCTTATGTATTTTGGATATGTTGATCATAGGTGTTAATAGGCTTTATATCCAGAGTTTTTTTGTCCAGGATCAATGTTCATAGAATGTTGTTTTCACTAGTATGTGAACTATGAAAGTAGTGTTGTTTGGGAGAAATAGTTTTCCTTTGCATTTATCCAAAGCATAGTGTACCATAGAAAAAAGGAAACTTGATTGATTTGGGAATACTTGATGATAAATTAGACTTATTGAGGCCTTGATTTAGTGTTGTGAGGTGTTTTCAACATCCGCACTAGGTCTTCGACCTTTTCAAATGCATTTAATGGTGTCTTGTAAAGGTGTTGTAAAGAGTTGTAAAAGACTTTCATGCCTCTCTAGACTTAATAAACCCGTCTTTCCCCTAATTCAACATTATAGAATATATTTAATTGCATCTTCACATCAATATAGAAGGATTGTGAACTAAATTTAACTTTAATCTAGTGTTGTAATGTGTCTTACACATTCATATTGGATGTTGTGCCTTCCTAGGCTACGTGAACCTCATTTTAGTATTGTAAGGTGTATTTAATCACACTTTCACATTGAATTTTGTGTCCCAAGTCCTAATTGACCTTCACATCATCATTAATAGGCCCCTATTACCCTATTTTGTGCATCTTGAGGTGTAATTTGATGAAATAACTGACAAAGTCATCATTTAAACCTAATTTATGCATTCCCCAACAACCCAGCTAGTAAATGGACCCCTCTAGGACTAATTCACCATTTGTGGTGAATGAGTCCCTGTCAGGTGCGACTAATTGGTCCAAGGTGGTGAATGAGTCCCATTTGGGTCAATTTTGACTTTTTAGTAGGAAAAATTAGGTTTTAAGTTTAATTTTCTTCATGCTAGCCTTAGGAATCTAATTTATGGGTGAATGTGGTGAATTTCCTATAAAATTAACCTTCTAATCCCTAATTCATAATCAACTAACTTATTCACATCTCTTATCATTTATTCATCATCTATCTTCTCTTTCAAGTCAAGCAAGTTAGGTTTTGATCATTGCAAGTCCTTAAGATAGCCTCCTAAGACATTTAAGGGAAAAATATTCCTCCATTGCTATAGAAATTCAAGATCACACATCATGGAAAGGTATTGAATTCATTGTTTCATGCTTCATTGCATTCTTTCATTATTTTGGTTTAATTACCGAAAAGGGGTTTGACCAAGGGAAAACCCCATGCCCTAACATCCAACATTTATCTTTCTTGTCTTGTGTGTTTATAGATTTAGACATCTTGGAGGATTATAAATCATTGAACATTACATTGAAATTTTCAAGTCATTTATTCATTGATAAGTCAAAATACCACAAAAAGTCACCTTGGGCGGTTGATATTTCAAAACAAACACCTGAAGAAGCAGAAGTGCAGGCTGAAAGCTCCTATTTCCACCTTTGAATATTCAAAAATTAAAAATTGGAATCATTCACCATGGGTTGTGGATGATTCCCACTTCCAATCTAATTTTAGTTTTTACATTTTGGATACCCATTTGTTTTGAAATAGGCTCTAGAACAATTTCACAGAACTATGACTAATTCACCCAGAATGGTGAATGAGTCCCACTAGGCCTACAGATAAGGATCAACAACATTCTAGAAGTCATTTCCAGTCTCCATCCATATCTCAGGTGCACACTTTTAGTTTCATCCTTTTTTGTTCAGTTTTGTTCACATTTCTAGTTCATTTCTACATATCACATCGTGTTTTCAAATACTTCATATTTCATGAGTTTTGAATACTTAATCAATCAATTTCATTAATTTTCTACATATATCACTGCATTCAGTCATAAATTTCATCATACACACATTATTTTGAGTGAACCACCTAGATTTTGGTGTGGGATCTATCTCTTTCCATTAGGTGAAAGACTCTAATTGAGCAAAAGAGATATAGCATTCCTAACCATTACAATATATGTTTCACATAGCTTTTGGTCTTGTGGATCTTAGCGTGTGCTTACAATTCCCATGTCTATCTCCAATGTGATTTTTTTGAAGTTTGGTGCTCTGCAAGGTTTGATTCATGTGTTATAGCATGTGAAAGGTTAACTGGGTGTATAGGATAAATGTGTTTTTTAGGTGAAATCTATTGTGAAGGATTCATGCAAATTTGAATGTTAATGATGCTTTTGATGTCTTAATTTACAACTAATCCACCTCCTCTCATTTTTCTTGTGCATTCAACATACTAGGCCACATAAAATAAATGCTTAATTTAACAAAAAATATACCCATTGTATAGTGCTCCCTTATTTTAGTTTTAACTTAATTCCTATATGTTAGATTACAATATTCAAGGTTGAGCACCTTATTAAATTAAATAATTTTTCAAATGAATTTATATAAATGTGTTTCATGATAACCCATTATATTGTCATACCCATTAATAAATTGTAATGGGAAAATACTATATTGAATGAAACTAAAAAGATAGTTATATGGATATTTAATGACTATGTTGAGATTATGGAAAGGTGAAGCTAGTATAAAATTACTCTTTATATCTACCTAGTAAATAGATTCACTACACTCATATAAAATATGCAATGATTGAGATCAATGTTGACACATTAATGAAGATATAAGAAAAGAACATATCTTTCAAAATACAAAAGTAAACTAGATTTTAGATATATATAAGGATAATAAATATTTATTAAATATTCAATGAATCTACTTATTAATCAATTTTCATAACGATGCATTTCCTTTAGTGTCCAAAATATATCTTGTATGAGATTTACAAGAATTTAATAGTCATATTGCTATAAAACTAGTTAGGAATAGATCTAGAAATGAACATACTCAAGGATACACACAGTCAAGTTTAAATATCATTTTAACTATTCACTATTCAAATATTAAATTTTTTAATTATATCTTTAGGACAAGCCTATATCATTACAATATCATAATTTTTTAAGTGGAGTTAGAAACTAAAATTTTAGAGTTATGCTAAGGGAACTTCATCCTTCGTATGCCCCTTTATTTACCAAATTTCTATCTTCCATCCCCTTAAAAAAATTATTTTCATCCCTTATATAGAAAACATGACAAAGATAGTCCCCATAGATAGCTAACACTTGTTACAAGATGAAATATAAAAAATGGCTAACCTCTCATGTCAATTATGAAAAAAAATCCAACATTATATTAGAATAGAAGTCATAAAAGACCATGCTACATTAATGGTTGTGTGAGTGATTTTCCTTCTCCACAACTATATGTGATTCAATGCCATTATGATAACTATTGCTTATAGATAGATATAATTAAATCTAGCAATTGTAACTAGTTTCTAAACTAGATAATCAATAGTGCTCAAATTCATGTAAGAGTGCTAGGATAAGGAATGTTGGGCATTAATTTTATGCTTCTACTTTTACACATAGTGCAAATAGAGAGATATTCTATACATTTCAACTAATAGAAATATTCCATGTGTCAAGGTGATTATTATGTGGATGAATAATATTATAGAATCTTTCAATCCATATTGAAAACTAAGTCACTAGATGAAATCACATTTCACCTCAATATTTATCATCAAAAAACACACATATTAAAGAAAGACCTAAAATGAAAATCAAAATGTAAAGATCCTCCATGATTTAATAATAAAATACAATTATCTCCTACTACATATAATATTTATAAAGTAGAACACACATCAATATTTTCTCCAAAAGTTCCACATAAATATACCATGTGGATCATGGGAGTGAAGGTATGTGCCTCACTCAAAATTATACTTTGAAGGAACTTACATATGATGTAATATAATGTCACAAAACTAAAATCATATTAGCATTTCCTTATAGAGATAAAACTCATCACATGTCACACAATTAAAAGCGGTCTCTGCATTTAGAATAATATCATGAATGAGATCTGAAATGAAATATAATATTGTTAATAATCCTAATATAATAGGGGTTTTATAGTTCATGAGGCACACACTTAAGGATTATTATTGATCTAATCATAACCTATAAACTTGGTATGGGGATAACAAAACAATACAAGAACAAGTAGGTATGAAACCCAACTTAATAATACATGGAATGAAACTTCCATCTTGTAACCTTAAGAAACACATTTAAGTAAAAACAATGAGGGATTTGTATAATGCAATGATAATTTTCCACTTGTATAACACTAAATAAAATATTTCTAAGTTGGAAGCTAAATTAGCATACCCATAGAAAATATGTAAATCTATTATATTTCATGGGAGTGAAGGTTGAGGCCTAGCTAAAAAATATGATGTGAAAGAGTTACAAGATGTAATAGCATGCTACCATATACCAAAAGTTGGCCAATATTTTGTAATTACCTCATGAGGCATACCAATTTATGAATTAATGGAGCACTCATAAGTCATAATATTAGCCTAATAATAGTATGAAATTTTATTGACTATTAGGCATGACTACACACTTAGGGAAAAATCAAATAAAATTCCTACCTCATGGTTTTATAAGAACTACTTAAATTAAAATTGAAAAATGATGAACCCTCATAATGTAATAGAAATTCAACATTTGGAATCCTAGAAGAAACTTAAAGGTACAACACAATTATTACCAATATTATGTGGAATAATACATGGGTGAGAAAATAACACTATGAAAAAGCAAAGGCTAATAAGACTATGAAATTGAATGGTATTAAGATGTCAAATTTAATTGAAAAAAGTAGAAAAACTAGTAAAAATTAGAATAGACAAACATAAAAGGGACATATGCAATTGTAGAAAACAAAAAATGAATAATATTTTTGTCATAAAACTATAAATAGAAACCTCTACTAACTAGAAAGAATAAAAATACTTGAATAGGTCACATTGAAGATCTCCCAAATTTGGTTTAATGAAATGAATGGGGTCTTAGAGAAAAAAAAGAAATAAGGAAAAATATAAAAGTTTTGAATCATAAAAATATAGGCTCTAAGACCTTCTTCAACTTATTTATCCCCATTCTGCATATCTTTACCCCTTCCTAGTTCCTATTTCTTATCCTTTTTTCATTGTTTCTCTCATTTAATGTGCATGTTCATTATTTATGCTTCCTTCTAACTTAAGTTATCCATGTTTCTATTTTTCAATGTAATTCCACAAACATAAAAATTGTCTTCTTATCACCTCTCATGACTAGCACAAAATCACCCTAATGGTTCTATAACATATGAAAATAAATCTCTAAACTAGTTAAAACAACCTCCAATTATCATATTTTATTCCTTACATTTTTACTACCCAATCACACCTTCTTATGGGTATGGGTTGGTTATGCTCATAGAAAGATAGGGGCATAGGTGTTCTACCCTTCATTTACACCAAAAACTAAATGAAATCTAAACTAAAGTTTTAAAAAATCAATTCAAATTAGTCACACTTAATATAACAAAATTTAGCTATCAAAAGCCTACAAAAGGATCATTTCTCTATATTTCACATCACATATGCAAAATTCTACTTGCATATTGGATTTTTACATTTCCATATTATATATTTAGATTCTCAAGTAGTTATTTGATAATCATTTCAGCATCATTAACTTTATTATCCCATTATGTAATATTTTGGATCCGAGCACTAGCTTTATGTCATCTTGTTCCTATATTTCTTCTTTCCATAGACCTTATTTTTCATCCTTTCTAATTTCCTTGCTGATTTGTACTATTTTATCCTAACCAATTATCTTCCTTTCTTTGTTCCTTATCTCTTCAAATATATTCTACTTTAACTTTAAGCACCTTCTATTTTCTTCTCTCACAAATCCCTAGTTACATTATTTTTATTTCCTAACAATAAGCATGTTCGAGCTTCATTATTTAATTCAATTAGTAACTATATTTCATAGTTTATTTTAGTATAACATTTCCATTATTATTATTTTATAAATATATGTTTAAATTACCCATAATAGGGTTTAGTAATAAATATATTTTTTGAACTAGCCATATTATATGGTTTTCACAAAGAAAATTTGAGTTGAAACTGCATTGATGATAATTATTCATAGATTAGATTATTGAGTTTGTTTAAGAAGATACAATGATAAAAGTACTAAAAGTATGCAAATACTTCAAGTCATTATAGAAGGAAGATGGGTACACAAAAAAAGGTTTCTATGTTAATCTGTTAGAGGAAAGAATGCCAAATTTTATAAATTTTTAAATATTTATTCAATTACAATAAAGAGGGTGCACATAATAGGTAACATAAACAATATCACAAATATATTAAAAACACATAACACCTAGTATATATGGCGAAATCCCTTTTACAAGAAAAAACGCACACTCCAAAAGCCTAGCCAATGCATTATCTTAAACAATTACAATAAAATTGCAATGCAATCCTCTATAGAATTTTTTCAGCGTTACAATTCTAGAGCTATTTTGATAACATAACAATACTAGAAAAGAACAATAATATAAAACTCCAAATGTAACAAAAGAATTAATAGAGATCATGGCATGCATGTCACAATTTGTTATGATCAGCTCTTATGTTGTTATGTTTTTTCATATGATACCCCTTGTTATAATTAGCCATAATTAACTTGTGAAAAATGAAAACTTCCTTAAAATTAGCATGAATTGAGGCCCCCAAAATGGGACACCTACCTCCACCAATCTAGATCATAGCTACCATAACTTACAACCATCACAATCTATCATAAAATATTTTCATAGTTTTTCATAAAATGTGACATAGCAACATATGATTATTGCCACCACTTTAGCCACAAAATTAGGCTCTCAAAAGTGGATTCCCACCTCCTTGAAATTAGCTTCCAAAATGTATATGTCAGCTTCCATGTAGAATGGAAAATCACCAGTAGGTTCCACAAAGTGCCACAACATTAGTAGGAAAAATAAAATTAGGGAAAAACATATAATTAATCATTAAATTAAATAATAGGACTTACAAAGGTCAAGACACCTTAATCCCAACATTCTCCAACATTTCAAAGAAAATTCAAGGGTCACCCACATTCAACCACTCAAGGTCATGAGACCATACAAATAGAAAACCATTTAAACTTCTCTATGCTCACTGGCTTTGTTAATGCATTTCTAAAATTCATTAGGGTTTTAACCTTCTCCAATTTAGCCTTCCCATATTCCACCATATAATGAACAAAATTAATCTATACATCAATGTGTTTTGTTCTAGCATGGAAAGTTGGATTCATTTCCAAGCTACAAATGCCACATTGACTATAATAGTAGATAATATTTTTTCTTGCATCAATTCAAACATCTAAAAATAACCAATTAATCTAACAATGAATAACCAAACTCAAGTTTTGTCCGATATGAGTGGACCTCAAGCTAGACTTGTTGAGGTTCTCAGGTATGTGTGATCATGTGATGGGGCCAAAAGTGGCAATATGATGGGTATGTGGTCGGCGACTTTTTTTACCCAAAATTGATTAAAATGAAAATGGTTTTTAAAGAATATTCCCAACTTTTCACCAATATAAATTATGCTTTACATTGAATTTAATAAGTAATTATTATTCATTTTCTATTCAAATTTAGACTAAAAGTCCCAATTGATAGGTCGATTGAAAAATATCTATAACTTCTAAATGGTACCACATTTTTCAAACCAAAACATGATCACATTCCTATTCTTCGAATACTCATAGGATTAAAAAATAGAAAAAATGAATTTCATGAAGTTTCAATCTCATGTTAAGGTGGCTCTATTGACACGAAGTTTTTATATTTTCTAAAAGTTGGAATAAAATTCATAATTAATTATTTACTTGGAAAAATACCAAAAATATGTATCGTACTGGGACATGAGTCCCCACTTATATATAAAATCTTATAACTAAATATTATCATTTTATTGTTGTTAGGTGGTCGCATTAAACACCTACTTCTTTATTTTTTCCTAAAATTTAAGTACTAATGCATTAAAATTTCAAATTTTCACCAAATAGATTTTTTTTTAAACAAACCTAGTAGTTTAGAAACTACATTCAATCTACTATAGGTTCTATTCTTACATATTTTTGAAATAATATAGATAACTTATTCAAATTTTACACTGCTGCTCTAACTTTTTCAATTTTTTGTCTTATATGAGTGGACCTCATTAGACATTAAGGTTGAGTTTCTTCTTCTTTTTAGATTTCAGAGCTACTAGATCCCTCCTCATCATTATGTCCATTTTGGGCTTCTATTTCAATTTTCTCAAGTTGAAGTGGAAGTCAAACCACATCTTCCTTTTTTGTTCTTTTGTAGGCTACAAAACAATGGAAGAAGGTTTCATCTCTCTAAAGATAACACTTCGACTATAGAGAACCTTTTTGGCCACTGGATCCCAAATATTGTACCCTTTCACACCAATACCATAACTAATGAAGATACACCTAACAGCCTTATTTTCCAATTTCGACCTTTTCTCCCTTGGCACATGAGCATATGCCTCGCAACCAAATACACAAAGATGTCTCAATGAGGGCTTCTTGCCTGACCACACACCCATCAATAAAACAAAAATAACGCAAGGCAATTATTATTTTAATCAGGTACTCAAATTTATATATGTAGGAAACTATATACAATTTTAAATATATATGTATATTTATATACAAAGTAAATAAAGCGCTTAAATAAAAATATATTCACCAATATGATCGAAAAGATTGAGAAAATAAATTTGCTATAGTTTGCATATGGAATTAAATGAATGACCATTAAATAAATTAATAATTTTAAGATTTACAAATGATAGATAAAATGGGGACAATACATCGAAGATATGGAAAGGAAGAAAAATGTCTTGAGTCCTGAGAGCTATCTTACCCCTCCAAACCTACAAAACATAATAATAGAGAAAAATGAGAGGAAAAACATGCTTTAAATGGGAATCCATTAGATTAGTGTTAGGAGTTTTCCTCAAGATCCAAGGGTGGGATTTAATCTCATTGAGTGATCATTCCATTACCACTTTCTTATCCCAAACTCTCGGCTTTGAACTAATCTAATTTCACTAATAACGATTAAGTCCATGGTTGGGATCCATTAGAGTAGGACCCTTCTTAAGACAACTTAAAAGTCACTTTGAGATTTTAGTAACAGACATATTGATTTTGCAAATTAAAAATTTTAAAAAGCCATCAAGTCTAAATTTAATCATCAACAACATAAGAGGACTATGTTTTGTAATTTACTTTAACTTTACTAGTGGACCTAGCTGTAAAGTTATTTTGGAAATATGATAAAATAATTTGAATAATTAATGCATTATTTTTTGAATATGTTATAATGATTGAATAAGAGTTAACAATCTAATATGTTATTAATTATTAAAACAAGGGATCAAATAAAATCCTTGTGGAACTAGTTGCTTGAGTATTAAATTTATAAATATGGAATGAAAAGGGAATTTGACTTAAATATTCAAGAGACATTTATTTTTGAGTGTAAATTGTTATTTCTAAGTTTAAATCTACCCATCTTAGTACAACTTAAATAATAATCATTTAAGCATTTGGATATACAATATTTTTTAATGATGTAGTTGAATTAATTTATTGTTTTCAACTTTGTTCCTATATGGTTAAAACTAAATGGTTTAATTAAATAGTTCATTTATTGACTATTAAAATCAAATTATTAATGAAAGTCATCCACAATATCTATTTTACTTGAGTATATTTTTGTAAGGTATATGGAAATTATTTGGTAATCAATTCAAATGTTGAATACAATAATTAATTAAATTTAGCAAGAGCATTTATAAATGTGAAAGGGTGTAAAATTTTAGGATTCTATGCTTGGGAGATAGAACAAAAATCTTCACTCTCTCTCATTCAAGGAAATTACTAGAGATGTCAATCTAAAGTATGAAAGGAGAAAGAGATCTTGCAATAGGGTTGACCTAGGGTTTGATTATAAACTAATGAGGGGTTCACCACTAAGCTAGGGATTGGAAAGACTAATGAAATGAAATATGTAATACTTAAACCTAATATGATGTAATACTTCACTAAATGGCCTAGAAAATCATGTAAATCAGAATAAAAAGATAGGAGATGAAAAGTGTGCACTTGGAAATCTAAAGATGATCAAATGAAGCTCTGGAATGCTAAAATCACTAATTTTAATGCTCACTGGGACTCATATGATAGAATGGGAAATTTATTCCTAGATTAGGGTTTCTAGGCAAAAACCAAAATCTAGCAAATGGGTGTCTGGAATTGCAAAAACCTGGAAACTACCCTAACTGGTGTATCAATCCAGTTAGTGTTTTCTATAACTTTAGAGTTTGATTCTACTCTTCCATGTCTATTCTTTCCTTTCCAATTGATTTCAGATCCAAAACCTTAATTTGCAACCTAAAGAAATCTTCTAATGATCTTCAATGCAAGGTGATAACTTTGACAACTTTGGACACTTGACAACTTTCTCCAAACTTGCTCTTCAATATGTCTTCAACCTATATCTACAAATCACACAACAAAGAGAGAGAAAAAAGTTGTTTTGTTAGTGGAAAGGGGTTTTCCTTGGTCAAATCCCATTTTGGTAATCAAACCTTGTAATGAAATGAAGGAATGATGAATGAACAACATGCAATGCTAAAACTCACCAAACCTTAGTAATAAGGTGTTGGAAACATGTATGAAGTATCTCCAATAGATGTAGATCTTGACTCTTGTTTAAATAGGATATATTTTGAATTGAATGCTAGCTTGAATAATGAAACCCTACATCACAATTGTTAGCTCACAAATAAACATGATGCATGTTGACTTTGACAAGGTGCTTGATACTTTAATAAAACTCTAAAATGCTTGATAATCAACCCTTGAATTCTCTTGAATGCTCTTGTGAACTCAAATTTACTATATTATGAATTCTCTCACAAAATTCTTTAGTGAAATGAGTGAAATAACCTTGTATTTATACTTGTTTATGCCAAATTTCCTAAAATTACAACACTACAAGCTGACAATAGATCTAGGAGAATAGAATACTGGCAAGAGTTTGAATTAATTTTAATTTTTGGCCATATGAGACTCATATTCCAAAACTGGCGTATGAGTCCCATTAGGCTTTAATTATGGGACAATTTTCAAAAATGCTTACAAAGGTGTAAAATCAAGATCAAGACCCAAAACCCTAGGTGGGAATCATACATCCAAGGTGGCGTATGTGTCCAAGATCACTAATCTAGGACAAAAAACCTAAAAATGCCTTAATTATGATTGGATGTTTATTTATGTCAGGATTATCCTTGAAAAGATGCATTAATTAGGGCTTGTGGACAAAAAAAATTAAAGCATAAAGAATCCAAATTATTTAATAAAACCATAGAAAAGTGTGAAAGTGTGTTACAACACCTTACAACACTCTAAACAGGGCATGATTAGGGAAATTTTGGTTAAAAAGAGGTTTATTAGGATCAATTAATTTGTAAACCCTTAGAAAAGTGTAAAAGTGTGTTACAACACTTTACAACACCTTAGAAAGATACAATTTAAGGTCATTTAGTTCACAAGGGCCCAATACCTAATGTGAATGTGTCAAACACATTACAACACTAAATCAAGGCCACATTTAAGATTAATTCAATAAGGAGGGCCTAAACAAGTGTGAAAATGTCACAGACGACATTTTTTCGACACTACAAAATGAAATATGGAGTATATAAATTTTAAATAACCTTTCTTAGTTAAATAATGAAGCAATTGTCCCTTAGAAGTGGATAATAAGGTGGAACAATTCCAAAAAGATATTTTACTCAGGTAAATAAACAAAAGGTTATAATTGAGTATTATTGTTATCAAAGCTCTCTTAATATTAATCCACATGTATGCAAAAATAACTATATTTGAGTCAAATATTCTTCAATAAAATCAATTTGACCAAGTTGAGATAACTTTGGAATCTTGAAAAATCTTTTTTCAAAATGAGTGGTGTGCAAGATGATGGAGCTAGGGTAGAATCTCCTAGTTCCTATCTTTTGTTGAGAGATGTTTTTGGTGCTTTTTTTGGATAGGGTATGTCTCCTAATGGAAATCATGGGCCTCCTAGATCATCACCTATCTCTTCTGGTCTACTAAAGGTATCCCTACTACTTAACTAGAAAGAGCTTTTTGATGGTACCAAGAAGGCATGTGTGGTTGGTGATGGGGTCTGAATTCTCCATTCAGATGAGGGCACCAAGCTATAAAATAAAGGACCCTTCTATTGATCATTCATTGGAAAACATGGAAAATTATCTTATTTTAAGGTTTGTGGGCAGGCGACCTAACATTGAGTCTATTTGTAAGTGGGGTTCTTCTTGTTGAGCTATTAAAGGTTCCTTTTCCACTTCAGCTCTACCTAAAGGCTTGTTCTCCTTCACAATCACCATTCAAGAGGATTTATTTTCTACTCTATCTAGGGGCACTTGGTTCTTTGGAAATCAAAGTCTTTCTTTGCATAAGTGGTGATCTAGATTTGATCCTTTTGCTCACTTGGCGACCAGACCACACTCCCAACCTAGGTTTTGCTCTTAGGCCTCTACCTAGAATTTTTTATGAGGAGATTATTGTAGGAGTGGCCAAATTTATTAGAAAATTTCTCTCTCTACATTATGTCACAAATGAAAAAACCAAGTCAATTGGTGTTTGCTCATTTCTACATTAGAATTGAACCAAATAAGGCACTCCCAACCTCAATTACTCTTGAATCAGGGCTTGGTAAGTGGTCTAAAGGCATGGAATATGAAAACTCTTTTTTTCTTTGTAAACTTTGTTCTTTTGTTGGATATTTGGGAAATACTTGTCCTAAAGGTCTACCTAAGGTTTTAACCCCTTTGTGAAAGGGAAATAATGTGGCCTCCTGATCCCCTAGGCTAGAGGCTTGTTGCTCCCCATCAATTCTAGTGTTGGTTTTGGCCTCACCAGCTACTCCTAAGATTCCTTCATTGGCCGTTATCCATATTTCTTAGCTTGACCTCCATGGTTTGTCTCCCCCCACTCTTTAGTGTTTGAGCATGTTGAGCCTACTCCTTCTGCCCTGAATTGCATATCCCTATGTTTTTCTTGGTTGCTTTTAGTGGACCATTATTTCCCCAAGGTTTTTCCCCTACTAAAAGCTAGTCTAGTAGTTCCCTCTTCTATGCTAACCTCAAACCCCTTACAAGATGTTTTCCTTTGGGTGAAGTTGGTTGATATCCTTACAGTGATCCTGAAGGTATGGTGTCTTCTCCTACTTTGGTTATCCATTGCAAGGCTCCACCTATACCTAAAATCATCATGGGTTTGGATGGTCTACCTAGCTCTCCCAAGCTGTCTAGCCCAAGAAGGTCGACTAATGTTGGGACCGGTTCTAAGGTCAGGAAGAAGTCAACTAAAAATACTAGATAGAAGAATACAATGAGAGATATTGCTAACAGAAATCAAGGAAATTTGGAGTAGATTGAATCCAGACATAAGAAGAAATGTTGATCCTGTCATGGAGTATCCAAGGGATCAATAGCCTTCATAAGTAGCATATGGTTAGAGATTTTATTAAAGAGTTCAAGCCTGACATTCTCCTTTTACAAGAAGCTAAGATGATTGTTGCTGAGTTTGAAAAATATAACAACTGTATTTGGAACAATGTGCTCCACTTGGCGGTTGATACAATTGGGGCCTTTGGTGGGTTGGTTATGATGTGGAAACCTTTTCTCAAGGGATCCTTGATTTCTAAGGAAAAAAAGCTTCTCGATGTTCATTTATCTCAATGTTTTGATCTTCAAAATTGGGTTCTATCCAATGTCTATGTGCCTAATAATGTAGTTATAAGGAAGAATACTTAGCTCGACTTGCTGGGTTGTAGGAGAACCTCTTTTCATAGTAACTGGATTGGTGATGGGCGAATTCAATACCGCTTTTTCCCCTCTAAGAAGTTGGGTGGTATTATGGATTTTTTAAACAATATGATAGACCCTAGTATCTTCATGTATGATGTTGGTCTATCTGACTCGAACCTTGAGGGAAGTTCTTTTACTTGGTAAAATAAATGGGTTGGAGATACTAATATTCAAGGCTTGATAGATGTCTAGTGTCCTCCAACTAGGATATTTCCTCCCTCTCTTTATCTTCTCTTGTAAGGATTTGCTTTGATAATATGTTATTACTTCTTCAATGGAACACCCCTCCTCCTAAGGCTAAATTCCCCTTCCAATTTGTGATAATGTGGTCACATCATCCACAGTTCAAAGAAATTTTTTCAAAGTGGTGGAATATCAAGGGCTATGGTTTTGCTATGTTTAATCTAGCTTTCAAACATAAAACCCTCAATGTCAATCTGAAAGAATGGGGTAAACCCATAAAAGTGGTTTACAATTCAAATGAGGAAGGAAAACTAACAAAAAATGACTCCATGCCAAAAAAAATCATTCTTGGGGTTTGAACGAACCAAAAGAGGCATGGAGTAGGAGTTTCCTCAGTAATATTTTTTACCAAAAAATTTTATTAAAGATCAACTTAGACAAGTCCAAATGGATATGGAAGCAGGTGCCCAGGAAAATTTCGTTGATAAGCAAAAGACTTTGTTAAGCACTTGATCTCCATAACATTATTGAGAAGGAAGAGGTCTACTGGAAATAGTGGGCAAGGAATCAATAGCTTCATGAGGGGGATAAAAATACCAATTTCTTTCATATGATGACTTCTAGGTACAGGAAGAGGAATACAATTTCTAAGTTAGTTTCGACATGGTTGCTTCTTCTTGAGGAATATTTGGCTCATGTCAATGTTTCTACTTCCATAATCTCGCCAATTCACCCAAGGCCGGATCTTAGAAGATGACCTCCTTGATGTTATTCCACCTTTCCTTATCCCTCACAAGATGTTTTGTTTATGGAAAGATGTGCTTCATCTAATGAGATCTAGGAGGTTGTTTTCCCTTAGCCAATTTAAGGCCTTGGGTCCCCGATGGTTTCCTACTCTCTCCTTCCGTAGTTATAGGATATCATTGGGCAAGATGTCACCCCATCGCTATAGAATTCTCTCTAGTAATATCCTCAAGGAATTTAGTAATGTACTTCCATTATTCTCATTCCAAGCATCTTTTGGGCCAATATGTTCTATAAAATTTTCAATAATATCCTCTATCATTCTTTGCAATAAGTTCTATAAAATTTTCTCTAAGTTGTTAGTTAATCGCATTGAACTCTTTCTAGACAAATTGAACCATCTTCCCCAAAAAGGTTTTGTTACATGGCAGAAAATTATGGATGTTATTATGTTGTTCCATCAAACCCTCCACTCCATGGGAAAAATAAAATAATAAAGTTGGATTTTAAACTAGATATATCTAAATCCTATAACAAATTGTCCTATAATATTCTATTTGAAGTTTTACGAAAGTTCTGGTTCTCTAGTAAAATATTGAAACTCATTCAAGGGTGTGTTACCTCTTCCAAGTTTTCTATGATTATCAATGGTACTCCACAAGGATTTTTCTTAGTGTCTAGAGGTATCCTTCAAGTGGATCCCTTGTCCCCCTACCCCTTCATTCTTATGTCTAAAGTTCTTGATTGAAACTTTGAACGTAAATTTTTGAATGGAACATTGGCTGGCTTTGCTCCCTCTTCTATTTCTCAACTGATTTCTCATCATCAATATTTTGATGATACAATCGTTTTGGGGGAGGCCACTATAGTAGAGGCCAAGGAGTGGATCAATTTTCTCAAAAACTTTGCTAGGCCTTCGACCAATGTATCAATTTCACTAAAAGTTTTATTTTCTTTCTTAATGTTGACCCTTCACTTCAAACCTAGATATCTAGAATCCTTAAGTGCTAGATTCTTCCCCTTCCCTTGATGTACCTGGGAATTCCTCTCACTATTTTTAAGGTGGAAAGCTCTGTTTACTCTAACTTACTTAGAGAAGTGCAAATAAATTTGGCGGCATGGAAGGGTGCTCTCCTTAGCAAGATAGGTAAGCTTCTCCTTCTTAAGTCCACTTTTTAGAGTTTGTTTGTGTATTTAGTTTCTTTTTTTAATGCCCATTGTGTGGCCTGAGAAACTTGAGAAAATTTAGAAAGGATTCCTTTTTTCGGGCACTACAAAGAAGAGTCACTTCTCTTTGGTGAATTGGAATACTGTGTACTCTAGAAAATATTATGGGGGCCTTGACTTGAGAAAGAATATGCAGATGAACATGGCCCTCATATCTAAAATCACTTGGAAGATTTTGACAAAAAAGGTGGAATGGATTTATATCCTTAAGGATAAGTATATATAAGGTAGATATTATCTCTTCCTTCTTGATAATTGTGTTCTTCCTTTGGGATCCATAATTTGGAATAACCTCCTCAAATACAAGAATTTTCTCTCACTAGGTTCTTCCTAGTAGGTTTGGTTTGGTACTTTCATTTATTTTTGTGATGATAGATGACTTTGCTTGCAGGCCCTTGGTTTACATCTAATAATTTCTACCATGAATTTTTACCTTTGTGCTCGATTGGGGAATAAGGTCTCTGATTATTTGGACCTTACCCTGGATCTACCACACTAGGAGCTTGATCCCAATTGGTTTGATCCCCCCTTTAATTGGTTTCTCAAGAGCTCCTCATAGTTGTTAAGAATCGCAAGTTCTTTAACTTCAATTTGTCAAACTCCTTGGTTTGGATGAACTCTAAGGATGGGAATTATTCTGTTAAGTCTGGTTACAACATTCTTTCTAGTGCTTAGGATCCTCTATTTTATTATATGAAGATTTGGAGAAATAATTTTGTACCAAAAGTTAAATTCTTTTGGTGGAATTCCTACCATAAACAGATTCACTCTAGATAACTTGCAAAAGAAAGGTCTCCTTCTTGGCAACCAATTTTTTCTTGTGTGAATATGAAGCAAAATCCTTCTGCTGCCTTTTATTTCACTATACCTACTCTTGGAAAGTTCATCAAAGAACTCAATCTCATTTCAATACCAACTAGGTTTGGAAAAGGGATGTTAAAGAAATTTAGGATAGTTGGAATCCATCAATTTCTGACCCCATGCTCATTGAGCTATGGCGCTAATGTCTTTTTTCACAGTGTGGATTTTCTGGAAGGAGTGTAACAACATCATATTTAGTGAAAAATATCCCCTTGGCTAGTTGTTGCCAATAAGGCTACTAGTTAAATTTTTGAGAATATCACCATGACCTCCTACAAGCCTAAAAGGAATCCTAATAACTTGGAGCTCTTAATTGCATCAACCTAGAATCCATCTTAGTCTCTAAATACTCTGAGCTCCAACATTCCTCTGAATAGTAGTAGTACTCTATGGTCTATATGTGAGCTTGGTTGGCTTAAGCTTAACTTTTATGGATTAACCAAAGGTAACCAAGTCAAGTGGGTGGGATGGCGTCTTTTGTGATCATAATGGGAAAATGATTCTTGCTTATGTCATGAATATTGGAATTCACTCCTCCAACTTTACAGAGATGGTGATGACATGCTATGGTATTCAAGTAGCCATGAATGTTGGATTTTCCAACTAGTCCATTAAAGGAGACTCCAAAAAAAAAAATCTTTTCCTAACGAGGATGGCTAAACTCCGTTGGTCCCTCCATGACCCCATCTTATCAACTCAAAAATTCATTATTACTGTTGGGAATAGAAAATTTACTCATTTTTATAGAAATGGTAACAAAGTGGTAGATGTGCTAGCTAACCTTGGCCCTTTTACTCCAAATTTGGTTCTTTAGGATAATATCTCTCATATTCCCAGGTATGTGTGTGAATTAATTAATAATGATGTCAAAGTACTACAAAAATGAGATTGAGCTAGATCTCTTGTCATATCCCTTCATCATCTACCATGGCTTACAATTATGGAAAATTACCCTCCCTAAGTAGCCTTTTCATAAGCCTTTCTATTCTTGGCTTTGGTATTCTTCTTAACATTTCTACATAACACTTTCTCTTGTTCTATTGTCTATGAATTTTTCCATGGGAATGAGCTGGTCCAAGATTAACATGCCTCCTACAAGGTGTGGAAGAAAGATAAGGAGGTTTAGATTATTATCCAATGAGGTAAATTAGCCTTGTATGTGGAGGGTATGAAGGGGCATGACCCCAAGTTGTCTATTGAGTTTGCTAACTACTGGAATGGGGGAATTATCACCATTATTGGGTGGTACTTCCTTGTGAACGTTGAGTTGATTATTGAAGTGATTAGGCTTTCATTGGGTAGTGCTTTCATCCCTCAAAATCCTAAGGGGAACTACTAGAAAGATATGGAGATGTTTCTCAAAGATGGCAAAAAGGTTAATGGACTACAAAATAGTTTCAATAGGTTGACCTCCTCGAGGTGTGGAGTAAAATTGTGGAGGTTCTTATGAGGTACATCACATTAGAGGGAAATTTCCATCAATTTCATGCCCATACTATTCCCATGCCTAACCATTTCCACTATAATGTCAAGATGAACTTTGCTAAGTTCTAGATTTTCTCCTCTCTTGAACAGTACATTAAGAATGTTGAGGGAAAGTGTATAAATCTCCTCATTTACTAAGTTTTAACTTTCAACCTTTTCCATCATCAAGCTGCTCTCTTCCCCTCCATAGCCATTATTAAGAGGAACACTTTTGTCATTTGCAATCCTACCAACCCTCGTGAGGGCCCCATTTCAACTTTTACTCTAGATGAAAGCCCACCTACCACTTCTAGAATCACCAAGGCTTAGAGAAAAATTCTTGTGAATAAGGAAACACCTTTTGACCCATCAAAAGTGTTTCTTTCCCTTAAAATACCCTTATTTCTACCTCTGGATCTAATAATTTGGATAACTTGGATGAAGAGTCTTGGAAACCTACCCCTAGTAACTATTTTATGCACTCCCCTGTTCATGATGAGGTGTTTGATGTTCCCAATACCCCTGATATCATTAACCCTTCTAGTCCCCAAAAATCCCCTAAACTCTACATTAATCTAGAAGAGAACTCTACTAAACCCAATTTGGGTAATGATATTTGTGCCTCCTGTGTTCCCCTTCAGTGTAAAATGAATGAAATTTCAATGACTTTCAATATCTAGAATGACATCTTAAACTGGCTTCTAGGTCAACTCACATCGTGAAGGAAAAATCTAAGTGCTAGAATAGAAGGTTCTCAACTAGTAGGAAATAGTACAAAAACAACAATATATGACTAAAAAAACTACTAAAACTACATATAAATGATGAACATGGTCACGTGACCATTAGTAGTTTATTTCTAGTCATTTATAACGCAACCAAATTGATGAATAAACCATTTTTAGTTATTTATTGGTTGTTTTGATTAATCGATTTGGTAGTATATTTAGTCATTGATTACTGTAATCTGGTCACTTATTTAGTCATTTTTATTCATTGATTGATTTAGTCATTGATTGCTGTAATCTGGTCACTTATTTGGGGTCATTTTTATTCACCGATTTCATCCATTGAGTAGTGTACGAATATTACCTTAATCACCTTGATCAATTTGGTAGTATATTTAGTCATTATTATTCACTAATTTAATCGGTCGTGATATTTAGTCATATTTACTCATTGTTCACTAATTTATGTCAATTGGTAGTATATTTAGTCAATTTAATTATTAATTGACGTTAATTAGTAGTATATTTAGTCATTTTAATTGATTGATATTTGAGGATTTAAACATAAAGCACAAAAATACACATCAATCATCAATTGCACACAATAAGATAGTCATTGAGAAGAAAAAATCATTGAACTTTATTAAAAGAAAGGTGTTCTTATAGCTTGCACAAGTTTGAAATATCTATCTTGCTTGAAAAATGCTTAGAAATAGAGTATTACAATTTTTATTTTGTCACAAGATTGAAAATCTGAGTTACAATGCATAGAAATGACAAGAAAGAAACTTCTCCAAAAAAATTATGTAATGATGGAAGCACATGCTTGGAGCCCTTCACTGTGAGTACATGCCCCTTTGTTAGCTCCTCAAAATGCGTGCAAGGATGTTCCTCAAGTGAGGTTGCCAATCTCTTTGGTACATTTTAGGGTAACAGAACAAGGTTTGAAATAATTAAACCTTCTACTCTTCAAGTGCTGCTAGACCCAGGTGGGTGCAAATTTGATAAAGGATGAAGCAGACTTAACCTATGATCTTCCTTCCTACAACAATTTATCCACAATGGCACATGTAAGTGGAAAAAATGGATCAAACTTGGAATAAATTGTATACTAAAATGAAGACTAAATCCTAATATGCTCAACTAACAAATGTAAAAAAAATATGAATGAGACTGAATGATATGAATGGTGAGACAAGTGCCTTATAGGGTATGCAGAGTCAAGAGAAATCTGAGATAAGTACTCTGTTCTGGCAAGAATTCAAGCTGTTCAACATATGATTTGGTTTATAGTTTATATAAACATGAAAGGTTATGATTACCGAGTTCTTCTTAGTGATCCAATTGATATTTTCTAATTACTATGATCAACTCAGAGGGTTTAATCTTTACTAGGAAGAACCAATTAATTGATCATACATCTACAACAAATGTGCACTGACAAACTGGATGTAAACTTGCTACACCAATTTAAACAATCAAAGAACATCACATTGGAGACAACTTTGATAATAATTTCAATAAAAATGATAAACAACTGATACCAGAAACAACTGCAACATATCAAAAGATTTCCATTGATATCTCCATGATTTTACATATGCAACATAGTCTCATCTCTACGAAACATTGTGTTCCTCTGAACTGTATCTATTCTATCCTACTATTTTACCTACTACCCCTTTTATCCCTCTTCACATTTGAGAATGATTATTTATATATCAGTATCCGAACAGGCACATCATTTCATATTCCAATATCGGAAAATAGTTGCAATTAGGAATTTTCATGTTGGCCACAGTGCATAAGACTTCATCAATAATTCGCTATAACATCCCTGTGAGTATGCTGAAGGAAACAATATCATTGATCATCCCTTTGGTCTTTTGTGCCTCGCCAAAACACATCTGAGTCGTGAAGACATCATATCGAAAACCCCTAAAACCCCATTTGTCTCCTGCACGTCGCTGTAGCATTCTATTTGTCACAACGAAGCCATATAGTATTCTTTTATTCCCTTTCAGTTTCGTCTTTGCATTCGTTATAGCTCATCTGGGTCGGTGAGATATCACAGAGATTACAATATGTTTTTTCGATATGTACTTCTTATGCCTTCCATTCATTGAGACCCAAGGATCCTCTCACAGAAATGCACCTTGTTCTAACTCAATGTCGTTGTAACTTAATGGTGTCGAGAAGACCTTATAGAGAATCCACCTTGTTCTACTGAAAGTTCCTTTATCTCCCAAGTCACCAAGACAATAGTAAACTCCTGCCGACAAAGTCCCCCTGTGCTCCATCGGTGAGACCGGGCACCTTGCCAAGACATTTTAGTTTTCTTACTGACTGAAATAAGTCTTACCGATGAAGCCATTCATCGGCAAGACACTACTCTAATATACTTTAGTCTCACCAATATACATTCCTCGTCGCTAGTCGGTAAGACAATGCTCAATCGCCAAGACCACCTGCCGAAAACCTTTAGCTTGGCCGAAACATTTCCACATGCACCAGTCAGAGAGACAAATTTTTTTTGTTGTGACCTTACACCGATACTCATCAATTTGGCTGAAATGAATACTTGTGCACAATCGGTATGACATGTGGAGATCGCCGTGACATTATATCGATGCCTCAATCCTTTGTTGATAGAACCTATGATACGCCCTTTGACAAGACATTCATATTTTGCTATGACCTTCACCCAAATATGAATCCTATGCCAATATGTGTCTTTCAAACATGGGTCAGTGAAACATGGCACGTTCGGTGAAGCATTACATCGATGATCTTGACTCATGGCGATATGAACACTCTCGTTGCCGAGACGATGAAACTATTATGCCGATAACTGCCAGTGAATGAAATTTAGTCGCCATGACACTAAAACGTCTTGCTGATAGGAAACATAGACATTTTTCTAGTAAAAGACACAACATGGATCGGGGAGAGCCTAATGAACTCACGTTGATAGGAACCAAAATGCAAAAGATGCATGACTCAATGGATTCGATGGGCAACATGGGAAAAATATGAGCAAAATGATATGAAAATAAACCCCTACATTTATGAAAAGGATTCCAATGGAAACTTAAGGTTATGGAAAACATGTGAAAAAGCTCAAAAATTTATAGTTCCAATAGTGGCTCCATCTGGGGATGAATGATAGTCAAATCATTGCAAGGATCCAGAATCTTTGGGTGAGCAGACTAGACCAAACACAAAATGAGCCAGTGAGCAGAATGGAAATGGAAATGAAGCATGAAGGAATGAATGCAAAATGAATGCAAGATGGAGGTGAATGCAAAATGGAAATGCACCAGAACCCTAAACTACTGTGCATGGAAAAGAAATTTAGAGAGGATACACAAGAGTTGTCCATGCACTGGCAACCCTCAATCCTCTGTGTTTCAATTTCACCTTTCCTGAGCTGTTACAATCTGAAACTCAAACCAAGCCTTCCCCTGTCAAACACCTGGTTTTGTGTTGAGTTCATCAAATTCTTCCTGAAGATACTCATGCAATCCTTCCTATCACTATTATTGCAAGTTCTTAGAGTATCATCATGCTCGGTTTGGCCCAAAATCCCTACACCATCCTGTAGTTCAAATTCTTCAACATCTTGGGACAAACCCCTGTTATTTTCAACATTCAAGATGCATGCATATGAAATACAATATTCCTTATTATCTTTCTCACTGTTATGTATCATAAAGCATTCACTCAGCTATATTAAAATTTCACAATCAAAGTGCCCCTCTTGAGAAACAAAAAATTCTGTCAAACCAACATTGTCTGAAACAAGCAAATCTGAAACCCTTTGCATTTCTTTGATACCCCTATGACTCAAATCTTCAATATTAAGCATATATGAACCAATCAAATCTGGAACATTATCATCCTTGGTATGCAGACAAATGTTTTCTCCACATGAGTTAGAAATTTCAAAAACACATACCTCATTCTGAACAGACACATGCATTTGGCCAACCTCAAAGGTTTCACTATCAACTTGAGAAAGGCACTGAGAATCATATGAATCATTGCACAAAAAAAATTCACTGTCAAAACAAATGCAAGTTGGATAAAGAACTTCAGGATCAGCTTCATGTGTATATCTCTGATAGTCAAGAGTCAGCAAATCTAAAATTTGCTCATAGCTGAGTAAACATGTTTCCACATTTTCATTATTACAGTCATACTCATCACTTTTGTCATCATCAAAAAGAGGCCCAGGATCAACTGAGAATGAAAAATTACCAGCACAGTCACTTGTTCCATAACTTGACACATCACTTTGTTTATCTAAAAATACCTTTTGCTCAACATCAAGTGGATCTGAAAATACCTGAAATTCATTCTGGGGCAAACCTTTGCAAAAAATTATCTGATCCTCTTTTAAATCTTCATCATGCCATGGGCCTGAAATTTTTTGGAAACCATTCTCAAATTTACAACCCTCCTCTTCATCGCATGTATCGTTGTAGCTTTCAACTGTAGCTAGAGGCATTGTAAATTCACTATCAACATTTCCCATTGCCTCTTCATCCTGATCCTCATAAGAGGTAAAAGGATCCCCTTGCTGCAGATCAAAATCCCCAGGTGTATCTTCAAAATCTGAACACTCATTTGATCCCTCATAACACACACTACTCTCCCTGTCACAATCTGTCAAGCAAGAGAGATATCTTGTACCTTCATCTTTATTATGCAAGCTATCATAGGAATCATACTGACTTGCACATACCTCATCATCTATTGGATGCATTGCTTGATCAATTCCTCTATACTCATCAGAAATACAACAATTGGAATCAACATTGGTAGTGTCCCCATACCCTTTCCTCTCCATGGCATCAATGAACTTATTCAAGTGATCACAAACTTGTTGTATTGATAATTCTGACCAATGAACTGAATTAGGCTCCCATACCTTTATGAATTGCTCAGTAAACATGGTCCTTGTAGGCCTATGGTGAGAAGGTAACTGTATACAAATTTCTCTCATTCTATTGTACAGAGAAGTGAAATCTTCTCCATCATACCTCCTTATGTCAAGAAAAGCATCCCAAAGACTTTTGAAATATTCATCATCTCTAGATTGTTGGTTCTGATACATACCTTGTTGCAGATTCTGGCTAATATCTCCAAGTGAATCAGAATTGTGTTGCCCTTGACATTGATCACATTGACATTCTTGATAACTGCCAATTGCATTTGACACTGATCGCACTGGCATTCTTGATAATTTTCCAATCTTTGTCCAGACAGGATAAGCATTTTCTTGCTTTAATGGCTGTGGAGGATAAGTGCTCTGCTTTGCATGATATGTATCACCTCCATTGTAGAAATTTCCATTTGTAATATCAGGTGCTTGAGGGGCCCAATATCTTCCTGCATCTGTATATTCATTCTGGTCCAATTGCAGCCTTTTCCTCTGCCATTCTTCTATTTCCTTTCTCTGAGACTCATACAGTGCTTTGACCTCCTCAAAAGTTAAAGATTCATAATCAACTTGAGGAGTGTCATGATCAATAGGTCTGCCCTGATTACCCTCCATTTTCAGATCATTGAGGATCTTTTTCCTATCATATTTGAACAAATGCAATGTTTCTTTCAGAGTCGCCACCTACTTTTCCAAAAGTAGGAAAATGATTACTTTTGATCTTTTCCCCAGCGGAATCACCCCTTCTGAATCTTCTCAAATTATAACCTTTTCTTTAATGACTCTATAATGTGGTCTTCAACTGAATTTTCTGATATGTTTCCCCAAGTAGAGTCGCCAATTTGTTAGCTCTCAAAAACGCAGGCAAGGATACCTCAAGAGGTTGCCAATCTCTTGGTACATTTTAGGGTAACATAACAAGGTTTGAAATAATTAAACCTTCTACTCTTCAGGTGCTGCTAGACCTAGGCGGGTGTACCTATAACGGATGAAGCAGACTTAACCTATGATCTTCCTTCCTACAACAATTTATCCACAATGGCATATGGAAGTGGACAAAATGGATCAAACTTGGAATAAATTGTATACTAAAATGAAGACTAAATCCTAATATGCTCAACTAACAGATGTAAAAAAATATGAATGAGACTGAATGATGTGAATGGTGAGACCAGTGCCTTATAGGGTATGCGGAGTCAAGAGAAATCTGAGATAAGTACTCTGTTCTGGCAAG
The DNA here is from genome assembly GCA_007258455.2 of Sequoia sempervirens. Lineage (NCBI taxonomy): Eukaryota > Viridiplantae > Streptophyta > Pinopsida > Cupressales > Cupressaceae > Sequoia > Sequoia sempervirens. Next base: position 26,413,722 of record VDFB02274714.1, read on the forward strand.
AATTCAAGCTGTTCAGCATATGATTTGGTTTATAGCTTGTATAAACATGCAAGATTATAATTACCGAGTTCTTCTTAAATGATCCAATTGATATCTTCTAATTACTATGATCAACTTAGAGGATTTAATCTTTACTAGAAAGAACCAATTAATTGATCACACAGTTACAGCAAATGTGTACTGACAAACTGGAGGTAAACTTGTTACACCAATTCAAACAATCAGAGAACATCACAATTGGAGACAACTTCGATAATATTTTCAATAAACACGACCAACAACTGATACCAGAAACAATTGCAACACATCAAAAGACTTCCATTGATATCTCCATGATTTTACATATGCAACATAATCTCATTTTTTGCGGAACATTGTGTTCCTCTGAACTGTATCTATTTTATCCTACTGTTTTTCCTACTACTTCATTTACAATTGAGAGTGATTATTTATACATCAGTATCCGAACAGGCACATCGTTTCATATTCCAATATCGGCAAACAGTTGCAATTAGGAATTTTCATGTCGGCCACAGTGCATAAGACTTCATCAATCATTCGCTGTAACATCCCCGTGAGTATGCCGAAGGCAACAATATCGCTGATCATCCCTTTGGTCTTCTGTGCCTCGCCGTAACACATCCGAGTCGTGAAGACATCATATCGAAAACCCCTAAAACCCCATTTGTCTCCCGCGTTCGCTGTAGCATTCCGTTTGTCACAACGAAGCCATATAGTATTCTTTTATTCCCTTTCAGTTTGTCTTCGCATTCGTTATAGCTCATCTGGGTCGGTGAGATATCATAGAGATTACAATACGTTTTGCCGATATGTACTTCTTGTGCCTTCCATTCGCCGAGACCCAAGGAGCCTCTCACCGAAATGCACCTTGTTCTAACTCACTGTCGCTGTAACTTAATGGTGTCGAGAAGACCTTACAGAGAATCCACCTTGTTCCGCCGAAAGTTCCTTTATCTCCCGAGTCGCCAAGACAACAGTAAACTCCTGCCGACAAAGTCCCCTTGTGCTCCATCGGTGAGACCGGGCACCTCGCCAAGACATTTTAGTTTTCTTACCAACTGAGTCCACCTGTCGCTGATGACCCCCTTCACATCTTTATCGGCAAGACACTACTCCGATATACTTTAGTCTCACTGATGTACATTCCTCGTCGCCAGTTGGTAAGACAATGCTCAATCGCCAAGACCACCTGCCGAAAACCTTTAGCTTGGCCGAAACATTTCCACATGTGCCAGTCGGAGAGACAAAATGTTTTCGCTGTGACCGTCGATACTCATCAATTTGGCCGAAATGAATACTTGTGCACAGTCGGTATGACATGTGGAGATCGTCGTGACGTTATATCGATGCCTCAATCCTTTGCCGATAGAACCTTTGATACACCTTTCGACAAGACATTCATATTTCGCTATGACCTTCACCCGAATATGACTCCTATGCCGATATGTGTCTTTCAAACACGGGTCGGTGAAACATGACGCGTTCGGTGAAGCATTACACCGATGATCCTGACTCATGCCGATATGAACACTCCCGTCGCTGAGATGATGAAACTGTTATGCCGATAACTGCCAGTGAATGAAATTCAGTCGCCATGACATTAAAATGTCTTGCCGATAGGCAACACAGATGTTTTGCTAGCAGAAGACACAACATGGATGGGGAGAGCCTAATGAACTCACGCCGATAGGCACCAGAATGCAAAAGATGCGTGACTCAATGGATTCGATGGGCAACATGGGCAAAATATGAGCAAAATGATATGAAAATAAACCCCTACATTTATGAAAAGGATTCCAATGGAAACTTAAGGTTATGGAAAACATGTGAAAAAGCTCAAAATTTATAGTTCCAACACCCCTTTCATCTCTTAAAAATGGAACATTTATCAATGGATGAGCATCTTGAAGTCTTGATTCCATAAGAAAGTTCTTTTCTTTTTTCAACATCATAGAAGTTTGACTCTCTTGTTACACACTAAAAGCATCAAATGTAACCTTCACAAGATCCCCCAATTCCTCGCTACCCTCCAACTTGTCCTTGGCAAGCCAATTCTCCATAAGGTCTTTAAATTTTGATTTATAACTAATCGTGAAAGTTCAAGAGATGGAAATGCATTCAAATTTATTTTCATCAATAGAGTACCAAAATACTGAAGAAGAGGTGGTGTTTTCCCTAGTTGTACTAGAACACTCTACAATAATATTGGCAGCTTCTTTAATAATAATTCTAAGGAGTATGGCATTTTCCTTTCTTTTACAAACATTAAAATATTTACAAAGTGTGATTTACTAGACCTACTACCAACAGATATAACTTTGATGAAATCCAAAACTACTTGGAACTTTGCTACAATGTTTGGTGTACGAAGAATTCCTTGAGGAGATTCAGTAGCAAGCTATGCCGCTTATTTATACTTCATCTGAGTAAACAACTCTTGGAATCATTGCACAACCCACATAGCAAACACTAATATTCAATTACAACATCTATTTCTTCAAGTTGCAATAACATAATGATACCAATTTATCTTCCTAGTTGCAATCATAAAAATATAATTCTTTTTGCCTAATACTAACAAAAGGAGTATAAATCCAATTTTCCAAAAATACACTATTTCCCTTGCTAATTGAATGTATGCTAGTGAGGAGTCCATTATGTTCAATTATGCATTAATTTCACTTAGTTAATAAAAAAATTGCACAAAAAAATGACCCAAAACACTAAAAATAAAAGTGCCAGGAAACTATTCATTGAAAATTCCCCTCAATTTCCTATTTGAGGTTTTAGTCCAAGCACTCAACTTCAAACATATATGTCAATTATTACTAGAATAAGTTCCAAGTGTATGATCACACTAGATTTCTCAAGAATATTTATAATTTGATATTATGAAGTTGCTTAAACTGCAATAGTACATAAATATTTTGGTACATGATCCTCGTGTATGCCAAAGCATACATTTTAGGCAGGGACTAAAATATGCAAAATAATAGTTGTTTACAATATTGGATTTTCTATCCTAGGAAGGTTTCCTCTTTTAGAAATATTCACAACAAGCTCAAGGAGAAATGCAACAAGCACATTTGTTAATACATGGAGATATTTAAATTGAAAGAAAAAAAGCTCCAGTCAAATACATATATAAGGATATGAAAAACCACCTATCCACTAAGAAAAGGAACAATTGTAGCTTCATTGACAATTGCAAACAACACTTGCCCCCTTTGATTGACAACAAAAAACCCACCAACTGTAGTTGCTTTAGATGTTAAAATTACTGGATCAAAGGAATCATGTTCTACTACCAAATGGTGGGAATTCTAGAATTTTTTTCTACCAGGCCTTCTTGAAACTGGCTATATCTATTTGTCTTGTGCATATATTGGCATTTTATTGAGCATAGGATTAACATTTTTTAGGATAGAAAAAACACCGATTTCTTGGAGGTATGCATGGACATCATTGCGAAGAATATGGAATTGGGAGATGTTGCCATGAGTCTCAAGCCTAAAGCAGGTTTCACAGTAACACCTAAAGAACTTGAGGTATGAAGGGGTTAAATTAAGTCAATGGATTCATTTTGCAAAAATGAAATATTTAATGGTAATTCATATAGAGAAATTTTATGGAAATGAAGCCTAGATTAAATTTCAAGTTCAAAAGTTGATTGTTCAAGCAACATTACATGAGAAATTGTGTCAGAGATATATTGGTTCACTACACAATCATGATTAACATCTTTGAACGAGCTATTTTCATAGATGAAGTAGAGCACTTGATATACAGTGCGATGTTTGAACTACATGCAAGCATGTAGAGGGTATTGCTTCATGTCTGCAGAATTCATGACAGCACCAAAGTAACAAAATTTGTTGAAGAATATCTTTCTATCTTGGAACCATAAAGTATTTCACAATGATGTCAAACTTGTATTTCGTGTCTTGTAACATTGTAATGAGGTGATTGTAGGGATATGGGACTATGCAAATTAAATGAATGATGTTGAGTGCAAGTTAGTGAATGTAGTGAGTATCATATCAAGCATATACACAATGAAAGTGCATTCTTGAATAGGTTTGATGAATAACTTTCTTGTATCAAATATAGCCTTGACAGGAGCATGCACCATTATAACACTACCACAAAAATGATACTAAAGAGGGAGGTTTTTGATAGGAATCAATTACCTCCCTATAAAAGTAAGCAACTAATGGTTTTGTTGTGAGCCTCATGAGAGACTGAAAGACAGGGAGTTAGACCATCTTAATTCATTTTCTTGATATGAGGTCAAAATGCCAAGACAGTTGGTATTAGATGATAGTTTCATGAAGCCATCCTCAGATTCTTTTCTTAAACAAAGGTTCTTTTATGAGCATTCCACAGACTAGTATTAGAGATAAATATAGTTTTGGTGTCCACCATTTAAAACCTTTTTGTTTGAAAAGATCATCATATAAAAAATGGAAATCATGAAAAAATATGCAGAGGATGTTATTATTGTGCAAGGGTTCAAAATGCAAGGTGGCAGTCCTCTTAATCAAAATCTGGATAATGCTTCAAAGATAGGTTGATCTTGAGAAATGATAAGGAGGTGACATTGCATGTCGATGCCAAATACAAGGATAACAAATTTTTTTCTACAATAATGATTCAATTGATAGGAAAAGACATGGGTTGATTTATATTACATGACCAAAAGACAACATAAAATGAAAAAATATTCTCCATCTAAATGCATCTCCAAGATTGTTGCAAGAGAAATTCTTTTGAGAGATGTGAACCATTTCCATCATTTTAAATAGGGACAATGTTCTTGTGGAAAATATTGGTGATGCTAAATGAAACAATTTGAAAAATAGGATTACACTATAATAATGTGCACTACATCATATATCCTTTAATAATGAAGGAAACAACCATGCGGGGCAGGCACATGCCAATTCATTCTTTTATTTTTTATACTTGGAGCCTTTGCCACTTATGGAGGCCATCAAGAATGAAATTCCCTCCTATCCTGGGTAATAGTTCAGCTCCATCTAGTTAAATAATGTCCATTTTCCATTGACCAACCATCAAGTATGATGTTGAACTAGCAGCTTCAAATTGACCTAGTCCTAGAACACCCACTCTCTGGCAAACACTTCAAGTCATGCCTATGGTGATGTGAGAAAGCCTGTCAAGCTTTCCCGCATCACCGTGAGCATTAGTTGAAGTGTTTGTGGGAGAACAAGGTTTCCTTCCATGATATCACATTTCTTTAAGGCATTTTTTGAAACAATTTGGTTTCCTTGTCTATGCTTTAACATTTTCATGTATGTCTATCAGATGTTGTGGTGGATTGCTAGGATTCCTTTGTTTTATTTTGAGAAATGCATAGAGAGTGGATATGAAAGAATTTTCCAAGGAAAAAGGATAAAAGACATCATTACATTTGAAGATCTATACCAAGATGACAACCTACAACTCTTCCAAAGGTAGTCAAGAAGATAAATGGAAATATTTTAGAATGTATAGATGTATTGCAAATTCAAAATATGACAATCAAGTTGCTAATGAACTAAAGAGTCATAGTCACTTCATCAAAAGACACTCGACCAAATTCTAATGCACTCGCTGTACACATGATGAAGATTCTATGACTATCTCTAGCTGTTTTGAAAAAGTTGTACTATGTTGTTTTAAGGGTGACATTTATTATGACTTCCTATAAAGCTTTGATCAATAATGGATTATATTGTTTAAGAAATGATTTTTGGGTGACATTTATTATGAATTACTATATGGATTTCATTAATAATGGACTATGTTGTTTAAGAAATTAATTTTATAAAATTTGATCAACAACTAACAACAATTAGAGACATCATCTAGAAATCTATATTTCATGCATTACAATTATAGAGTATTGGCTAATTTTAAAAAATTACACAAATAGAAGGCAAAGTTAGAGGTTGTTTTAGGTCTCTATCAAGCTAGAGGCTAATTTGAGCCCAAAAGAGGACTTATTTCCAAGGATTCTAAGTTTGTATACTTTAAATTTTGTAAAACAAGATTTTCTCTCGTTGATGAGCAAATCACACATTAGAACAAAGGAATTTATTTCCAAAGACTTGTCTTACATTTTACCTTATATTCAAATTTTGTACCTTGTGTTTAAGCTTAAGCTTTAGACCATTCTTGTGGAAGCCCATGAGGCCAATTCTTTATCAATTTTTTTCTTTTTGTTTACAGTTATATTGTTCAAATTTTGTTTCCCTAGAGGCGAGGAGTAGAACAATATGCCAACATGGGATTTTGATGTCTAATGTTCTTTATTTTGAATAAGATCAAAGTTTTAGTATATTTAAGAGGATAATAGTATTAAAAAATGTAGAGTCTTGAGAATTTCAAAATATAGACATTGGCATAAAGCACTCAACTGATTATATCATTTCATGCAAAAAAACATAGAACAAAGAAAAACCCTAAAACTAAACCCAATTCCTATATCCAAAACACCATGCATAAAGCCTCACTACATGCCATAAGTATTCTCTTCTTAACAAAAGAAACAAATCCTAAAAAATTAAGAAGTTCTAGGTGATAAAGTTAATTTTCATAATTTATAAGTGAAGTTATTTTTTATAGTAAATGACCAATGAAGTGTAAGACAATGATCAAATTTAGAGGTAGGATAGTCTTGAAGGTTTGTGAAGAATTAGCAATCAAAGGAAATCCTCTAGGAGTCAATGCTTGATGGCAGTGTCTTGAGGTTCACATGGAAAATTAGTGACTACAAGTAAACAAAACTATGAGGTGAAGTGATTAAGGATGAAAACATCTAAAAGGAAGAGGACCACAAAACATATTAATTTCACTCACTCTTTTAATTGCCTGCATATTAAACACAAAACATGATGAAATTACCAAATTAAAAAGCCATGCACCAACTACATGGCCCAAGACTCTAGAATAAAGAGGAGATCTAAGACCAAAATAGAATAGGGGAGAAGTCCTGCAAAGACCATTCATGCTAGACATAAGTGGACCAATGTTGAGTTCCCTCATATGTAAAAATACAATTTTGATGTATTTATGATACTAAGCCTATATAAATGTTGTGATTTTTACAAGACTTCAACTTGGATGGAGAACATTCACTACTTATTGTGATGCTTTATTTGATGAAAACATGTCAAGTGGCACCTTAATGGATTTTATTACCTATAACAGAAAATTCCTACCATGTCACCAACATTCCAAGAAGGTGTACTATTCGAATACCAATAGTTATCAATAATTGTTAGAGGAGTCAAAAATGAAACTCAGATTTGCAGATAGGAGCACTTTCTTTTGAGCATAATGAAGTACAATGATGCTTATTCTAAATTTTAATTGATATAATTCTATCTATTTTAATCATGTTCTCACCTATCTTGAAAAAAAGGATAAGGAATATTAAAGACTCTGACCTAATTTGTATTTTGTTTGCTCCCTCAAGTTCTTGGGAGTTTTCAGCTATGTAGATAGGAACCTATATAGGTATTTAAAATAAGGGAATTAAAAGCAATGCTAGAAAATAAACATAATCAACCTTTTTCAAACCTCAAAATTCTATATATGCTATAAAATGATCCATGGTTAGCTATATTATATAAATACTAATGTTGATTCACCCATATATTTAGAGGATAAACAATAGCCCTTCTAACCTTATATAGAGAGGAGACATAATACATAGGAAGTAAGGCTAACCCCATATCCCACAAACAATCTTCCAATATCCAGTGGTAATGCAACATGTACAAGATAAAAATATTTTTTATAAACTATTTATGAGTATCAAAGACAAGGGTATGTGTAGGATCATCATGGAAAAAATAGGCCCTTAAGTGGTGAAAAATTTAAAAATCAGTTAGGAAACTTGACATAAAAATTTGAATAAGCTATCTATATTATTTCAAAAATATGTAAGAATAGAATCTATAGCAAATTGGATGTAGTTTCTAAACTACTAGGTTTTATTTTTATTTAAAATATTTGGTGAAAATTTGAAATTTCAATGCAGTAGTACTTAAATTTCAGGGAAAAAATAAGAAGTAGGTGTTTCTCCTACCCTAACCATGATAAAATGATAATATTTTTTTATAAGATGTTAGATATAAGTAGAGGACTCATGTCTCGGCGGATACATGTTTTTGTAATTTTTTTTCCAAGTAAATAATTAATTATGATTTTTATTACAACTTTTAAAAAAATATAAAACTTGTATGTCTAACCACCTTAACTTGGTCAAAACTTCATGAAATCTCATTTTTAGTCCTATAGTATGTGAAACATAGAATGTGACACATGTCTCAAATTCAAAAAAATGTGATACTATTTGAAAGCTATAGAATTTTTTCAATCAACCTATCAATCAATACTTTAGTTGTAATTAAAATAGAAAATGAATAATAATTACTTATTAAATTCAAATTAAAGAATATTTTATATTGGTGGAAAGTTGAGAATGTCCTTTAAAAGCCCCTTTCATTTCATCAATTTTGGGTAAAAAAAAATCATCAGCCACATACCCTACACATACCCATCATATTGCCACTTTTTGGCCCATCATGATCCTGAACATACCCACAACCCAAATTTATCTTATGATATAATCTTTCAAGATATCCATATTCTACATAAAAAAAACCACTAAAAAATTCTTCTCAATAATATAAACAAGGTTCACATCATGGAAATGGAGGGAGAAGTGACTAAAAGTACAAAAAAGGTGATGCACAAATAATAGGAGAAACCCTGGACCTACTCATCAAGCACAAAACAACATCAAGGATTGACCTGCATTCACACAAACTCATCAAATACTATTGCAAAAGTTAGGAGGAGAAAGGTGTAGTTGTGAAAGGAACTGATATCCACAAGAGAAACCTACAATTCTTTAAGAACACACAATGGAACCATACAAGACAAAGGTAATAATCAGTTGTTTTATTGATTGTGAAGGCTCAAGCATATGTTATAAATTTGAATGATATGCAAAAATTGATACCAAAAGTCTAGATTCTCCCCATCTTCTGCTTGATTACAACAAGCTATAAGAGAAATGTAACTAATTATGTGATAGAAACAAGGAACATGTCTTTAAAAGGAGAACAATGTATAACTACTTCTTCAATGCTTCAGTTAGCTTCACTGTCTTGTAGGTGTAGAAGGGAATTTAAACATGTTGATTTCTCTCATTGAAACTCCTTGATAATCTCAACCGATGTCTTGGTGTAGTTAACTAAATATTCTCTCATGAAAATCTCTTAGAGGGGATCAAGAACTGCCACTACTCATTCAAACAAGTTCTAAAGTTATACTACATTACTAATATCCTTGTGTCCTAAAGTTATTCTACTTGAAGAAGTCCTTTATTCTCCATCAAACATCTGAAAAAAGGATCAAGTTTCAAATCCTAATCCTCTTCATACATGGCAATCTCATTCATTAATGTTTATCCAATGAGAACTAGATGAAGTAGTTTTTGTAATAAATATATCATTTCAAGCTTACATTCCTTTGTGAGGCTCTCAGCTTTCAAACTAACAAAAAGACAGTAGAGGAAATATTTGCATCCCAACAATAATTTCTCAATTGTAGCAATGGTGGGGAAATGATTTGTTTTCTTGATTTTGATAAAGAAAAAAGAAAAAAAGGCTTGGGATCATGAAGAAAACTACTAACTTGAAAAGGGAAAGAACTTGGTTTTCATGCAATGCTCATTTTTTGTAGAAGTTTACACCATTCTTCAACTCCATTTTCATGAATGTCTCTCACCAAGATTGGTTTTCCTCATCTTCATGTTTCTAAGAAAACAATGTCCAACATTCTTTTCTTCATTGCTTGCATTGTGAAGAGGTTGTTTTCTATTTAGAGGCTATGTCCCTTCCATACTCAAGCTAAAATTTGAATGATATTTTTGAGAATGCATATTCCTTGTGAAGGATGTCTTTCAGATCTCTGTGTTGAAAGAAATGAAGTAGTGGTAGGTCAAGATAGTTTCCGTGCTTTAAACCTGTGCTAATTTAATCATTGAGTAGGGTTTTTGAATCACATGATCTTGGATAGCCTAGGGCTTCAAAGAAACAACAAAAGTGAGAAGTGTTGCATCAAGGTATGGTGGTTTTATTTTCTACATAATGCAAATCAAGTTTTACCAATAGTAGTCCATCAAGAGCTTGATGCTTCTAAGTGGCAATATTTTCATTATTGTAGTAAAAAACTTCAAGGACTTGGACAAGAAAACCAATGTTTTCATTCAAGTTTCTTTGGCATGAAAACCATAGTGACAAGGTTTTAAAGGTAGTAGTGAAGTGGAAGAGGTAGTGACAAGTATTTCTTGCATGATTGTGATAGCACAATTTTAACCCTATACCAAACTTCTATGGCATATCCAACCTATGCAAGGGACTAAGGAATTATTTTTCACTAGTTTTGTAGTCCTTATCATTAATGACAAGATAGCTTCCATGGAGACAAAGAGGAGATAATAATGTTTAAAGTCTAGGGTATGTTTCATTAGCTTGTAGCATTCTAGCCAGAAGATGTAGTCGTAGTGGTAAGCAACCCATCATTCATGATTCAAGATGCAGTAAATGTGAATGGTGAAGTTTAACATGATTTTATGCTTGAGAAGGTAGAGGTATTAAATACATGAAAACAATATGGCAACGCTTGGTATTAAATGCATAGTCATAGTATTAATCATTTAAGAGGTAGCTTTATAGACCACAATCAAAGAGATGAAGGTAGTTCATTCTTCACCATGATTAAATGCAACATATTAGAGTGACAATGACCTTCATATGACTATGATCAGTCTTATGTATGAGATTAAGACCTTATGATAGTTCCTTTGAATGTAATAGAGAACTTTTTAAGGCAAAAGGGATGATAAGAACTAAGGCTTATAAGGTATATCAATGATTTATGATAGTTAGTCATGGCAAGAACATAATATGTAGCTCAATGAAATTTGTAAATGTAATCTATTGTAAGAAGAATGACAGTCATTTGAGGTTTGATAGTTAAAAAGAGGCTGAGCAGTGACAAGTTAATAAAGCTCAAACCTTGCATAGTAAACTGGATATTTTAATAGTGAGTTTCCTTACCTCCTTGCTGACGTTAAGGGATTTTCAAATGCTATTGATAGTGTTAGACAAGGAAAATGAAATCAAAGAACGATTGTCCAAATGAAGCAATAATTGTAGTCATAGGTTCAATGTTTCTTCTTAGCCATTATATAATGGAGGTAGTGGATTGCATGTTTGAGCAATGTTTTGAGACTCATCAAATATGGGAGAATAGTGAATAATACCTTGTGCACTGTGAAGTAGTGACAATAAGGTTGAAGGATCTTAAGACCCACAACAACATGAAATAATGAGTCCCCTATTGTAAGTAGGTATCCTATAGGGCATAGTCTGATTTTATAGAAGGATGCTCATGAAAGGAATCTTCAAGTGATAGTGAGTGAGTTGTTTGAGATTACAGATGAGTGTGTAATATCCAATCTTAAAGGTAGTTAGCAAAGCAATAAATGTGCAAGAAAATCAAACCATAGACAACAAAAAATTCATGATGTTATCTTGCATAATGCCTTAAGTTTACAAACACAAATCTATTTTTATCTTGATGAAACTCTCAATACAAGTTACAAATGAGTTTTACATTTAGAATTTGACTCAATACAAAAAAAAAATGTATAGGTACAACAAATATAAACAATGTGGCCATCCCAGACACAGGTCATTCAAATCATTTCCCTCTTTAGATTAAATGGGAGAAATAGATATCCTAAAAACAAATTATTCTTGCAAATATATTGAAGAAACTCATTATGGTATTCCATAAAACATGCCACAACATCTACAATCAAGCCAAATAAGAATATTAGGCATATGCCTATTTACATGAGGAACATTAAGCCTTTTAGAAGGTACATATTTGAGAAAGAATGCCAAGAAGAATTTTAATTTTTTGTCAATATCTGGAAATTGTAACTGTAGGAGTTATCTTTAGAGTCATAAATTTTCCAAACAATTGGCAGTTAGAAAGTATAGGTATCTACTAAGAGTCAAATTCCTATTAGGAGTATTTTAAATTTTCATATGTCTACCTCGATATAGTATTACATGAGAAGAAGAAAAACATGTAGCTATAGTACCGCACAAGGAAAAATGACCCTTGAAGAATTTTAAAAAATCTTTCTATACCTAGCTTTGTTATCATATGGGCAAGAAGTGAGATTCTTGTGAGTGGAAATAGAAATTCCACCTAATCTCTTACCTATAACTTAATGGAAAAGAACTTTGTGTGTGGAATAAGAATTAATTGCCAAAAAAATTAAAGAATTCATGGGCAAAGGTGATCTTTTAAAGCAAAGAAAGTAGTGAATGGAATTCCACCTTTTTGCACTAGCATCAAAAGGCCACAAAGAAGTTAAAGATCATTTGAAAATTGGCAAAAAAACATGTGTTTCAAATAACTTATTTTGAGCAAATCATGAATGCCATGCACAACTTCAAATTGGATTCAATATTAAGTGAAAATCGTGGTGAGACTGGATTAATGAGTCTTGGCAACAATTTCTTCATTTGTAAACAAAAATAAATAAAATTCATAATCTTTCATAGAATCAACCATAAAAAATGTATTCCCTAATCAAATTAAAGAATAAATTGACAATGATAAGAGAATTTGGTAATGAGTGAGACAAAAAACCATGTTGTATTATTCTTCACAAATCTCAAAGGGAATTATTCAAAGAAACAAAATCTCTATTATCTAGAGTCAACTAAAAAATAGAAATTTTCCCTAATACTTTGAGAAATCAACTTTTCAGTTTTGTCCCCTAGTTGACACAATGGTTTTACATTGATTCAAAATTTACTCCAATATTTAAGCCTCAACTAGTTATTCACAAATAAGGAGATGTTGAAGGATGATGAATTGTTCCCATCGTGTGAAAAATTATCAAAAACTCTAAAACTATCATTTTGTGTAAGGCATAAAATAAAAAAATGTTGAAGCACTAGCTGTAACGGTGATCAATTTTTAGAAAACTATCATCTAAATTTCAATGTTGATCATTTTTTGTGCTTATGGAGGCATCATTTTAAGCGAGGTAGTGAGTGGTGGTTCGAAACAATGGAAGGTATGAAGGACTTGCTTTATATGGATACTATGTAGTCTAGCCTAAGACAATCTTTTTAGAAGATATTGAAGGTGGATTATGGAATGGTTACCATGATAAATATTAAAGCAAATACTGAGATCTATTTAAAAGCCAATTTCATGAAGATATTAAAGATGTCACATGCAAAACCCTAGCAACTAGAGTAATGAATACAGTGCCAAAGAGGACATTATCTAATCATAAGAAAATACATCATTTATTTATTTTTTTAAATTAAAAGAAATAATTCTAAACCCATGTATATACATTGATACTTCAAAAGCATCTAAAGGATTTGAAATTATGCAAATATATGTAAATTAAATACCTAGATTACAAATAGTAGCACAAACAATGTAACCCTTGTTGAGCATAGTAGGAATGAGATAAGCACTGAATCCTATGCCTCCTATCATGCACATCTCCTTACCATTCTCTATCATTCTTACTACAAATATGAACCCACCAACTTAGCTATTTACAGGGAGCACATAAGCATGTCATTTCACTTCTCCATTTTGGCTCTACGCACTAAAATAAGGTTTCAACAAAGGTTTTAGAGTATGTTTATTAAAATGAAAATTATGTCTTTTAAATTAACCATTTTGGTGGGCTAAGCCTAAAAATTGTGTTTTGATGAAAGTTTTATAGTATTTTTATTAAAATGAAAATTAGGAATAACACTATTGATTTTTTATTCCTTAAATGATATATTCAAATAGATTGTGACTAAATAAATGACTAACTATTTCGTCATTTTTATTTGTGTGACTAATTAATTTCTTAGTCATGACCAAATTAGTCATTTATTTACTCATTTATAGTTGAGTTGCAAAAAAAAGTAGAATTTAGTCATTTTTAGTTGTTGTGACTAAAAGTTTGTCATGTAGTCATTTATTTTCTAAATTCTACTAGTGAGGATCCATGGCCAAGCGAGGTCAAGGATGGTGGGCATTAGGATATGCTTTCCTTCCTCATCAAATATTTTGACATATGAGATAATTGGGACAAGGAGGTGGAAGAGCTTAGATCCCTGGTGGTTACAAAGGAGGAAAAAATGAAATTGCAAGAGGAAACTGCTAGTATTCACAACCAAGATGAAACAATGCAATGTCTCCAAGAGATTATTGATTAGAGCAAGGAGGATATGAAGAATACTACCATCACCACCACGTTTTCAATAAGAACTCAAGAAAAGTCATGGAAAAAGGGTGGTTGAGAGTGGTCTTTAAGATAGTCATGCACAGAGAAAAGGCAAGATGGTGGGCAGTTCGGCTAGCCACTACTGAGGAGACCCAACCTATTCAAAAGGGACCCTTATTGTTTGATGATAAAATCCACTTCCTAGCTAAGGAGTGGCAAGACAATTAGTGGTCTCAAGCTTTTGGGAGACTAGTAGTAGTTTCAATCCCCTGCTAGTTTTGATTTTTGTGTTGTTTTTATGTTTCTCTTGTTGGTTGGTTAGTTGTTTTTGAGCATTTCACTTCTTATGAGCTCCTTGTTTGGCCTCTATGGTTTTTTTGTAATGGGTATGAGCCCTTCCCATTTTAGTCTAATCAAAACTTTGGCATCTTAAGAAAATATGTGGACAAACAAATTAAATGCTAAGTTTATTATCAACAATGTTATTGATCATGTTATCTCATCAAGACATTGGTAAGAAAATAAAGTCAAACAAAACTCTACTAAAGGAATTGGTCAACAAGAACCTATAGTAAAATTAATCTGAGTTGTTCCTCATTCAATATAATATTATCAAATAATGTTAGACTTTAGATGTCATGTTATACAAAGATGACGTGATGTACATGTGTTAAGTTGTCAATCTATATTATTTTTTACAAAAAAAAGAGGTTGTAATGCTTGTGTTAGGTCTACACTAAAATGTGGCCATGATATACATACATTATGCAAAATCCACAAAAGACAAAATTTTAATTGAAAAAGATGATTTACCATCTTGTGAGGTCAACGAAATCACTACTCTACTTATTTGAACAAACAATCATTAAAAAAAAACTCTAGCCCACTAAGCCTACTAGCTATTCCAATCAAGAAAAACTATCTATAAATGAGAAAGAAAGCTTCAAACAACTTGATAGACTCCTACTTTTTATTTCAACTTGGAAAAAATAATAAGATCAAAAAATGAACACAAGGAAAAATATGCAACCTAAACCAAAACTTTAATAAATAAAAAAATCACTAATCCTTCTATTTTAAAAGTAATAAAAAATCAAACAAAACATATCATCAGTTATTTATCAAATAATAACTCTTAATATACGGAATAATACATGATTCTTGTTTGAAAAGTACCATAAGCGACAAAATATATGGAAAAATAAAGTAAGTTACCTATAAAGATGAATACAAGAAATAAAGATAAATAGGGAAATGAAAAGACTATTTCAAGGGAGAACAAAGGTCATTTTGAATCTCAATTTAAAATTGGAAAAATATGTGTCGATTAAGACAAACCCATTATCATTGATGGAAAGAAACTTATTTTTATCACGTCCATTAATCTTGGCCACTTTCAACGAGAATCATTTACGGAAACTTTATTTCCTTATAATACTATTTTTTTATTAAAATATACATCCATCACTTGATTATAGGAGATTTGATGTTGGAATTTGATTAAACAATTGTTTTTGAATTGGTCTTTCAAGCATTAATTATTAAGTAAGAAATAATATTTTTTTAATAAAAGATAATTTTTTTTTAGTCAATATAGATTAATTTGTAAAAAGGTTTAATTTGTTGATAAAGTTAAATGTAAGAGTTAAGTATTTTTAAATATAATTTAAATATAAGACTTCTTTAGAATAAAAATTACAGTTTAAACAATTTTAATCTTTTAATTCTTATCTCCTAAGAAAATAAATATAAAATTATAAAACACACATACATATTAATTATTATTTTATTTTTACATAAATTATTTTATTATTAGTTTTATAAAGTTAATTATTTTTTTAACATTATCATTTGTGAACAATCTATGAATGATTAAAGTTAATTATATTATATTATTCATTTAGTAAAAAATAATTATAATTAATATATGAGTTATTTTACCAAAACAATCAACATTATTAAAATAAACAATCATTTTGTGAATAATTAAATTTTTTTTAAATACTAAAACAAAATGTTATTTTAATTTAATATTTTTTTAAAAGTTAATTATGTTATTATTATAAAAAAAATTATTTATATAAAAAAATATAAAAAATAAAAAAATGATTGGTTTGGCATTATCTTTGCATTAAATATAAATCCCATCAGTGGGCACAGGATGGGAGTTTGATGGGGCTGTGTCTGACTCCAACTTGACAAGGCACGACACTGAAAGGGATGTTTGACTAAATGCAGCAATGATTGATGCATGATGGGAAGGCATCCATGCCCCCATGCATTCTTGGGGCTGGATAGCCGTTGCCCATAGTGAGAGTATTGTGGACTATAAAAAGACCTTTCCTTTCTTATATTTTTATATAATTACATACTTAAATTTCTAATTTTATATTAATTGTGGAACCCTCTTTCTAGATTTCATATAAAAGGTTTTGTTTTTCCTTTCAATATAATTTATATTGAAAAACCATTATTTTTTTCTGGATACATTTTAGATTTTTTAACGTTGCTTTTCCAGTATAAATTTCTCAGTGTTAAAAACCAGCGGTAGAGAATTCATGTTTAACTTCGTTGGAGCTGGCAGGATTCGGGAATCAGAAAATAATACGTGAACGTGGAGCCCCAAACAACATTGACCATTTAATACGTGGACCTCAAACATACTGTGCCGATTCAAATATGGTTATCATATATACAACTACAGCCATTTAATCAAATGATTTTTTAAGAAAGACGTTTGGAGTTTATCTTTTTTTCTGTTTTCACTGATGCCATTGGGAGTTCCATCGGCATTCCGTGCCGTGTTTGTATTCATAGTCTTTTTCTACACTGCGCAACACATGTCCATATGAATTATTTATCTTGAATAAGTTAGGGATGCATTGAAGATAAGCGAAACAAACCAAAAAAAATGGTTCCTCATGTAGCTCCACTGATTGTCCAATCCACATATCATTTAATATTCCCGGTATCACGCCGACTCTTTTTGAAAACACTATTTGTCGAATCAAATATATCATTTACTATAGAATTACGCTCAAATCCTGTCGAAATGCGTCAATTAGATTGAGATGGAGATAAACAGTAAGATGACTTTTTTAACATTTATATTATGAACTCAAAACTTCTGCTAACAATGGTAGACTCCAATTTGGAAGAGTTATCACAAAACCAAAGTTCATGTAATTCTCGATATCCAAGAAACAATAGTGAGCGAGTTCTACCCTTACAATATCTATTTTCATGTGAATTATGATATTAGTATGTAAAACTCCATTATAAACACTTAAGAAGAATAGAATAGGAAAAATATGTCAATGTAATTCAAAAAATTCTTTCGGCAGGATATCTAGGCAAAAAGGAAGACATATTGTTTGAAGCGGTTATTTTATATTATAAGACATTTTATATTAAATTCTTATATTAATAAGATTAATGGGTACAAGATTGTTAATATTGCTATTAAATTACGTTTATGAAAATTGTTGATGTTTTTGGTAATAGAAGCGAGGGAAAATGCCCTTGAACCCAACTAGAAAGTGGAACAACGTCTAGAGGCCAGCAACACAAATACAACAGAATAGCAAGGCATAAAACCAACCAACACCCCATAGTAGGGCCGACATCTAACAACAAAAAACACCAGAAACTATGATCTAGCAAAAAATGTCAACCCAAAAGATAGAACTGAGCCTAATAGATTGAGAGGCACACAAGCCCAGTAAGAACATAGGTCAAAAACCCAAAAACAAAGACCCGAAAGACCCAAATTACTCTCTCAGATAGTAGATTAGGTTCTATTCTTGCTCCAATTGTTCCATTGCCTTGTTGTATTGTTTCATTGTTCTGGATGCTCCTCTGTCTAGTTGCTCCTCGTCGACTTGAGAGGCTTTCATCTTCCGGTGGCCTTTCCTATCCTTAGTCGCATTGTTCACCATGCTGAAGATAGCCTTTTGCATAATGCCCAAGCTGATTGCCATTAACTTATTGAAAGCCTTGTCCTTCTTATCCACTTCATGTTGTAATTCCTAGAATTGAGTAGCACAAAAATCAAGGGACCTATCATTATTCTGCATCTCCTCAGCCTTTTCATCGATAGGATCTTCTTCTATTCCCTTTATGACTTCCCTAACCACTTCCTTGACTTCATGTTCAATATTCTTCAGGCCTTCCACTTCCCCATCCTCTGAGTCTTCAACCATCGGTTGGTCATCACCAACCATTTCTTCATCCTGTTCACTACTAGCAAAATCTTCCAAAAGGTCTTCTCCCAAAACCATCGACAACTCCTTTTCATTCAGATTAATGGTAGATAAAGTGTCATCTTCATGGTCATCCCCAGGTTCTTCAAAGCATAATTTCTTACCTTTGGGCGATTGGCTTGCAAGCCTTGTCGACCTTCTTCCACCCTTCCCACTATTGGAATCGTCCAATTTTCCTTACCCCTCTTTGTCTCTAATCTCAATAGTGACATTTTTGGCTATTTTAGGTTCAATACTATCAAAACCTTTCCTTTTAACACCAACAAGGTTACCCAAGGTGTTAGAGCTAGCCTCTTTGCCTTTCAAGTTCTGAGTGACAAGGTTTCCCTTGGTAAGAACGCCTTTAATAAATGGTTGTTTCAAACCAGAAGGAACAATAGGGGTTTTTCTTTAGGGAGGTCTCACTAAGAAAGTAACCTCACTAGAAGAATTAGCCTAAGATGCATAGGGGAGGGGCAAAAATTGTTGATGTAATCAACACAATATTGTCGATGTTATCAACACAAAATGTTTGATTTTTTACAACACTCTTCAAGAAATTTGATTTTATTGATGTGTACTAGTTCAACCCAAAGTAATATTTAGAATAGTGGAATGTATAATTGGTTTGAAAATGACATCGACATGGTTTTCTATGTATTTGGTGTTCTTTGACACTTTATTTGGTAAAAATGATGAAAAATCATCCAATGAGGGTTATGATCTAATATTTGCATAATACTTTCCCAATAAAGAGGATTTTGGTCACTAACATATTTAGGAGCTCATTGTGTGAGAAAAATTATTTCCCACATTCTCTTTTAATATTGTTTTCCCTTTCTAAAAAAGACACCCTTAAATTCAATTAGCTAAGTTTTCTAAGACCCCTATGAATCAATTTTACTTCTAAAAAAGACACCCTTAAATTTGATTGGATATGTTTTCTAAGACCCCTATGAATAAATTATTTTTTTAAAATGCAATGTCACCCTTCAACTCCTTTTGACCATATAGAGCAAGACTATCAATAGGAGGGAGTAATAAACTTGACAGTGCGAATACATTCTCACAATACTAGGTTTGACAAATGAAAGATGCTAATCAACTACTATGAAAAAAATTAATGTAAAAATTTCATCCAAATATGATGAAAGGAGTGGAAAATAATATAGGAGGTGAACACTCATTTCCTCAATTTGGAATCAAAGTGCTCATGAAAATTTGAGTACAAGTCTTCTACGATCTCTTTGAAAAGATATTAATTTATATTTCCCACTATCTCTAAAAATATGTTGATAAAAACTATTTTAATCAAATGGTAGGACTTAAGGAAGGCTATATCTAATATAGTCCATAGCCTCCCAAAGGTGGTATCCCATTAATTCCTTTCCATTCACATAATTTTATTATATTAATTATGGAAAGATATGAAGCACTTTCCTAGTAAAGTGGATTGGTAGAAGTTGTTGGACCCCCTTGAATTCACTTAGTGATATTGTAATTATATATTCATTAGGATTGTTCATTTCTAAAAATAAAAGAATAACATGGACCTTCATAGCAGAAGATCTATGACAATGCATGTCATCTCTTCACGATTCCTAATATATTATTGTAAATTTAAATGAATTTGAAAGAATAAATTAATCATTTCAATATAGAATTTTTATATATAGATTCTTGGAACCTCATATTTCTTTGGATAAGCTATTCACTTTTGTTAGGAAGAGCTAAAATATCCAAAGATAATATAAGAATTCATCTTATGTAAAAGAGTGTTTGATTTCTATTTTATAAAAAAATTCTAGTAAAGATATAGGCTTTAGTGTATGTCCATATTATTTATCAAAAGCCCTTTCATGAAGCATCAATCACTAGGTGCTAACTCTTTATAATAAATCCCTATGATAACCCAAGTTTGGATATGCATGCACACTCATCTTAAATAATATTGCTCTCACTAAATATTTGATGTCATTATTTGTTCCTTGGGGATGAACATTGATAATTATAGGACATAAAATTTTCAATGTCATTCTATCTATATAAAAACTTGACTAGAAACATATTTTATTTATTCTATTCTAAAAGGAATTACCTTATGTGCTAGATATTTTTAATGGCCTAAAGCTCTCAACTATGAAATCATTCCCTTTAAATTTATAGTTTACCTTGAATATGGTCATCTCATTCAACAATGGACACATTATAAAATAAATCTCATATTTATAAATAGGAATATTGATAGAAAAAGTAATTAGAAGGATTCATATTACAAAAGAATAAACATATACTCAAATATGCATAGTTAAACTCTCTAAATATTAAATATTCTATCAACTTATGAAACATCTTTTGGTGTTGAGTGAGGAAGTAACTTTCTACCCCTTCATACTAGATATCAAAGGTGAGGAACTATGCAAACATATAGAGAGAGGGCTGAGGTACTAGTAAGATTCTTGAGTAAAATTTTGCATGTTGAGTAAGTCCAAGACTTTGAATGAGTCCAAAAAATATTCAATTAAATACATGAAGTTGGTAATATATAGTCCAGTTTTTTCTACAAGGTTTGAACTATGTTAGTTACTTGTGGCTAGATGGGTGTTTGGGTTTTGAAATTTTTAAATATAATGATAAAATTTCAATGGATGTTGAGCACCATGAATTTTGAGCAGTTTCTTCAGAGTGCATGTTGGCTTGTAGGGGGGTAGAGTATAAATTTTTTCTCTTTCTTTTTCCTTGATGGTTCATGACTATAATTAGTTTTGTTTTGAAACTCAACCTAAATTTTTAGTCCTATGGGATAAGCATTCTCCCTTGGAATAGATGCTATGAACTCACAAGCATCTATTCCAACTTTAAGATTAATATAAATAGTTTAGGCCTTTTTCCTTTTATCAAAAAAATAAAATTATTCAATGATTTTTGTAAGTTAGATATTCTTAATCAATCTCATTCACATTTGAAAGAGGGTTTAGACAATAAATAAATGCTCAAGAAAAATGAGTTCAAATAGAATCTATAATAATTCTTAGAGGATAAAAATACTATCAAATCCTAAAAGGAAAGTTATAATGACTAATTTCTTTACTCAGTGAGGCATAATTGCTCAATTTATGAGTTGAGACAAAATATTAGGTGAAACACTCAATAGGTCATTGAACCAAAATGGTTATAGGAGAGGACCTCAAATGACACAATTCCTAAGGAACAAGGAAAAAATTGACGCTAGCTAGTTAACACAAGAGAAATACTACAAACTTAGCAAGACAAAAGTCCTACAAAATGCTATGCATGTTTGACACCAAAATTGATACATGCCAAAAGAAAAGATTGAAGAAATATCCATTGTTATGATAAAATATAAGTTCACCAATAAACAATCATCATCATTATAAAAATAAATAATTTAATCCAAACATACATAGTTATCTTGACTTTAACATTACAAGCATCCAGCACCCCCATAGGAATGGGTGCTAACAAATTCCAAAAGATGTAAATATAATATCTTCCTTAAAGGGTTTCAACCAAAACATGGATGAATCAAAACCCACATTGTGAATTGCATTAAATAAAAAATATACATTAAATGCAAAGGTATCATAAACCATATTTATAAAGACAAATAAATGATTAAATGAGATCAAAACATAATTTCAAGGTAGAGCCTACTCCCAAACAAGAAAGGATTTCAATGTAATATATAATTTCAAGGTAGAGCGTACTCCCAAACAAGAAAGGATTGCACTGTAATATATAAATGATGTAATGTATATTACTACGTCAATAATGAGAAACCTCTAAAATACTTCAATAATTCTAAAGCATAATATAAAATGCTAAATGAAGAATTTGTCCAACTCCCATGAGATCTTCCAAAATGGACTGATGGAGGAATGTTATCCACCTCCCAATGATATTACAATCATCAATTATAATAGATGTTTATGCCACTCTGGGAAACCCTTGATCTATACATAATAATATCATGGACATAAAACTAGGAAGGCAAAGGCTCACACATATAAAAATCATAAATGGAAACAATCATACCAATCAAGCCATGACATCTCATGTGGAAACCAACACATAAAATAATGCATGCCACACACACTAATATTAAATATTAACATTAGAAATAAGAGATACAAGAATCCTAGGCAAAGCATATGAGTACCATTTAAGTTTCCCAATGGTGCCATGGGAAGTTTAAGAGTAAAAATTATTGTATGAATATAATCATGACATTCACCAATTTTTTAGTTTATAATTATTTTAATCCTAGCATGGAAAAGTATAATTAATTAATTAATTAATTAATTAGTCCAATGTGTCATTAATTATCAATTGATTAAATTTTCATGACACCTTCCCAAAAGATGTAGAATTGAATTTACAAATGAGTCATCTAAATCCACAAAATAATTCATACAAATATTGTTATAACATTTATAAAACTATGAAAAGCCATAGAAGCCACAAATCCACCATTGATAAAATTAGAAAAATTCTCATAAATATTTATTTCCAAAAATACATCAAATTTAAAAATTCAAGAGTGTTGCCGATATTGGCATGGTGTGATGGTTTATAGGTGGCATTGTTGTATTTGCCACCAAGGTTCAAACCCCGTTGGGGTGGTATTGTTGAATGGTTGTATTCCGGTTCATAGCTTCGGTCAAAAGCATTTACCCCTTAAATAAAAAAAAATTCAAGAGTGTTCTTTTGCTCCAAAATTGTACAACATTTTTTAATTCATTGTTTCAAATTTTGTGACATTAAATTTTGAAGTTTTTGCTACAACTTGGCCTCAAAATATAATTTTCCACAAATATTAGAAGCCAAAACTAAAATATAAATTTAAACCTAAATCATGCCTATAAAATTATTTTATCATTACAAATGGAGGAATTTAGTTTAAATACTAATTTAAATGAGTAAAATACCTCTTGAACTCTAAGCTCATACAATGGATCAATTATTTCTATTGATGCAAACACATATATCCATGCAACTCCTGTCATCTTTAAATGACCCCCACTCCAAGAAAAAATAATCCAAATTGAACTTCAAATAATTACATCCATTATTTCTCTTAAAAAAATCTTGAAAAATTCAAAAATGATAAATAATTGAAAACGTTTTTTTTTTTCATCCTTTAATCCATTTTAATTTATTGATTTTTTAATTTCTACTTCTCTTCTTTATTTTTCATTTTTCTTTAATTCAATTATTCACTTTGGTAACCAATAAAATTCTAATATAATTAAATCAGTAAAATTAGTTTAATGAAACTATATAACTAATTGATTTAAACTAATTTTTAACTATCTAAGTATTATTTCACCTATGTTATACATTTTATTTTGGTGAATAATTAAATTCTTTTAATTTCCTTTATTAGAATATCACAATGAAATACACCTTTTCCTACTAAGGCATGAATATTATCTTGTTCATATAAGCATTGAATATTAAAAAAGATAGTAAAAATGTCATGAAAAGTAAATATTTAAATGAAATTCACCAAGATAGAAAACCATGCGTAAAATACTCATACACAATCTATAGGTTTTCAAAAAATAGAAATTTTACAATTTCCACCTATGCATATTGAGGTTGACACAAGGATTCACAAAGTATTTAAGTAGGGTGAGATATCTAAATGGGATCCATATAACTTTCTCCACATACCAACCATTGGTCTAATACCTATAAATTCTTACACAATCAGGTGAAATATAAAGCATATCTACTCCACATACTAATAGCTTAAGAAACATAGCCTAACTATTGTGGTATAAATTATAGCATGATATTAGATCATCATATCTCTTGTAAAGCATCTAATACTATGATCTAGTAACAACATGAATAATTACAATAACACATAATGTTGAAACATTGAAATGATATAACATATGTATGAGAACAACATATGCATCCCATAATGAATAATCAATGCAGCGTAGAAAAATGTATCTTTGAACATTTTCACGCTCATTTGGGTCTTTCTTATGGATTTTGTCCTAGTTTTTCCTTGATTTAATGTTGTAATGTGGTCAACACATTTACATTAGATCTTGGACCCTTGTGAATCAATAAGAACTTTATGATGCCTTGTAAAGTGTTGTGAAGTGTTGTAACACATTTTCAAACTTTTCTAGGGCCTTTATTAATATATTTCACTTAAATAACCTCTTTTTAACACTTACCAAGCCTTATTTGAAAGTGTTGTAAAGTTTTGTAATAAAATTTCACACTTTCCTAGGTTTGTCATCAATAATTTGACCATTTCATATGATTAATTGGCCCCATTATACACGTCTAGGCCTTACATAAGTGTGTCTTTTAGAATAATCATGTCAAACATTATTTAATACATCTTAATTTTTGACACCCACTTAAAATTCCTAAGTGGGACCCATTCACCATTAGGGGTGAATGAGTCCCATTTGGCTCAAAAAAAAAATTATTTCAAAATTCTAGTAGGATATTATTTTCTAAGACCTAAGGTCGACCTGTAATGTGCTATTTTCTAGAAATTTTACATAATTGAGTATAAATATAGGGTTTTTCCTCTCATTTCACCCCCATTTACCCATTAATTCACTCATTCATTCACTTAATAATTCAATCAATCACTTTAGCATTTTAGGCATTTTCAAGCATCTTCAAGTCTACATCCGTTAGAGATTTCACTTGCATGTCTTTAGATTTATACTTCAAGAGTTTGGTGAGTTGTAGCATTTCATGTTGTTTATTCATCATTATCTTTTCATTTCATTTCATTTTTAAGGGTTTAATTACCAAATCGAGGTTTCACCAAGGAAAACCCCTATTCACTAACCGTCAACCATTTCCCCCCCTCTTTGCATGTGTTTTGTAGGTCTTATGTGCAGATTTTTCAAAGAGAAAGGTGTGAAAAGTTGTTAAAAATTCATCAAAGTTATTCAAAGTGGTCAAATCCCTAATAGAAGCTTGCAGAACACCTACAAAATAAATTCTATAGTTTCAGTTTTGGAAACCTTTCAGGAGCTGAAGTAAAAAATGGGAGCTATAGATTGCACTTTTGAATTTCTTGAAATTTGAAAGTGGAATAAGTCACCATCAATGGCGTATTAGTCCTGTTGTCAAGCCTAAAAAGTGGTTTTTGCAGTTCTAAGTACCCTTTTGTCTAAAACTTGTTTCGACAGAATTTCACTAAAACATGCTAAGTTGCCCAGCTTGGCATATGAGTCCCAATTGGCTTCAATAGTGACTTATGTAGGATGCTAGAGCTCCTCTCCATCACTTTCCAGTTTCTAGGTGCACATCTTTAATCTCATTAATTTTTGTTATAGTTTGTTTGCATTTTTAGGACTTGTTGCATATCACAGTGTATTTTCAAACATTTTGCATTTTGTTAGTTTTGCATTAGTAATAAATCTCATTTATAAATCAATTTCATTTAGGATATTACCCTTAAGACAAACTTCAATCATCTTTGTATTGAAACTGAAGGGCATATTCTTGAGTGAGTCATCAAGGTTTTTGGATACCTCTCTCCTTTTAGGTGCAAAACCCTAGAAGTGTAAGAGAGCCCATATACCAAAAAATATTTGGTTTAGTCAAAAAATTATACCAATATAAAGCTAAAAAAAACTTGATGGACCTACAAAAAATATTCACAAAAGAATGTAGAATATACCATTAGAACACCATAATTTTGAAAGAAACCTTAGTGATTATTTTTTAATGGATCATAACACATGAATCACATAACAAACAAATAAATTACCCAATAGAACATATATCATATGAATCAAAAATCATACAAGGAAAATAGAACATATATCATATGAATCAAAAATCATACAAGGAAAACATGTAAGTGATAATTAAATGTTGTGTGCATATGTATAAGAGAATGTGGAAAAAAGGATATCATGAAAAAATGACAATATCAAGGGTCACGTGGATAAGATGATGTGGCTAAATGATTATCTAATATAATGCGAAGGGAAAGGATTTCATGTTACTAGTTGGGTAGTGTACTAGCTACATGATGAGAATTACAATATGAAAATATCAACTACCATCAAATTTAGAATACAATATCAGCATATAATGTGGAGAGTATAGGATCCATAAGATAAGATTAAAGATAAATGGGTGGCATGAGATGAAAGAGGTGAGATCATTTGTATATGGATGACGTTGAATAATTATATGTGACATAATTTAATTGGTAAGTGGTGGGATAAAGGTGAAGTATAAATGAAACTCACACAAGATCATAATTATGAGGCATTGAATATGATGCAAGAGCATCCCGGGTCAACAAACGATCCAACATCAACAAAAAAAATTCGACTTGATTTTCTTTTGTTTTGGCTAGATCTCATTTTCATGTTGCATTTCTGAACTAATGGTTGGGTTTAAGTGTTAAATTTGAATTCGTGTTAGTGGTCGATTTGGGCTAGCATTATTATCATTTAATTGAAAATATGTCCTACTGCCAAATTTTCCATTAGTTTAATTGAATCCCAGTTGATTATTAATCATCCTATGAGTGAAAAGGAGAAGCGAAAATAGAGAGTTAAAGGGGCAAGCTTATTATGGACTAAAATATATAAAGTAGCCACAATGAGATAATGAGAAAAGAATGAAAAGTCACCGATGGCAATGAAAATCCATAACAAATGAAACCGAAAAGTTTGCAGATGAGGAGTTGAAAGGATGACAAGGAAGATAAAATTGTAGATTGGCACCAGAAGGAGGCAGCGCTACTAGAGAATATTGGGGGCTGCGAAGAGGAGGCACGTGGGTTGAGAGTAACCACACAGTGGAGAGCTAAATTCATAGTACCATGACATAAGCCCACGCCTTGGGAAGGAAGTGCGCAAGAAATAGGGGCTTCAAATTTAGTCTATACACTCTAGTGCCAATTGAAGGAGAGCTCACGTGGGAAGGGATTAGAGATGACTGTACAGCCATATCGAAGACCAATATATATCATTCGGTGGTCAGCAGAGAATAGAAGCTGCATTGGAAATATTCTAGAGCGTGCTGTCTCACACAAGCCACAAGGTGTATGCGCAGACATAGGGAAAGGAATGCAGATTGAAACCAATGTTACTGCCAATTGAAAAAAAAAAAATCCATGCTAATTTAAGGAGACCTAAATTCTAGATAAAGGTTGGAGGAAGATTAGAGGAAGCTATCGCGTGAGGGAAAGAAGCACAGACAGATTGTGTAATAGGCGACGTAGGGGAACTCGTGTGGAAGGTGAGTAGACAAGGCGATGTAGCAAAAGTTGCACAGCATACATTTGAAAAAAAAGAAAATACCAAATTCGATGGAGTGTAGGTGTATGGAATAGGGGATTTGAGCCAAGTTTGAAAGGAGGAGTGATTTGATGCAGTTCGACATATGGAGTCTTATGTTGGGACATCGCAGTTTGAAGGCATTGAGGTATGAAGGTCAAACCAGTGGAGGGGTGATATGGAGAATTGAATAACACTGAGGGGCTAAGTAATGGCCTATAAATGTAGTGTAATCTTCATGAAATCTGATTTCAGTAAAGCTATTTGTTCATTTGCAATTAGAAGTTTATGATTAAGCAATTGTGAATCTATGTTAATTAGCATTAATTGTTTACGGATTCAATTGTAATCTAGTTTATGTTTGTTGTGAGAGAGTTTTTTTATTCTTCTTCATCTAGTGGTATTAGAGCATGTGGTTATGGGTGTGTGAATAGAGCACCAAGAGAGAGGTGGTTCGCACCAAGAATTGTGGGTGAAGAGGGAAGTGAGTAGAGGTTTCGAGGGCACAAGTAGTTTGTTGAATGTGAGGTAGCTTGTGATAGACCCTATGGATAGTAGAAGCATGAGTGAATTCCAAAGGTTCCATTGCAAATAGAGTGTCCTAATGATTCAGGGCTAGAAGGTCTAGAACTGGAAGCACGAGTGAGAAGCTCAAAAGCATTGTTGTAGGTGGGTGGAGTTCTGAATGATTGAGAGTGGAAGCACAGAGAAAAGTGTTGTGTGATGGCAGATTACAATAGACAAAGTGAATCTTTGTGAGGATTGAGGTACAATTGTAGCATGGAGGTTGCAAGGGCAGAGTTGCAAAGAAGCCGAGAGAGAAATGAAATGGTTGTCTTAAGGTGAAGACAAAAAAAAACATAGCCGTTAGACAATGCATATGAACTTGTAGGTTGTGACTTTTAATGTATAGCCAAGAGGTGACATGAAGAGGAATGTGAGAGGTCATTTGTAGAGTAGAGAGGAAGTACTTGGTGAAGGAGGTCGGGTTGTTAGCGATGAAGTTCACTAGAGGTTGTGCGTAATCTCGAAGGGTGGTTCTACCACTTAGCTTCACCTTTGTGAGCCCATGCTCACAAAATTCTTACCTGACGTGTCTAATGCAGGAGAATCCTAGGTCAACAAATGATCCAACATCAACAAAAGAAATTTGGTTTGATTTTCTTTTGTTTTGGTTGGATCTCAGTTTCATGTTGCATTTTTTAGCTTATGGTTGGGTTTCAGTGTTAAATTTGAATTGGTGTTATTGGTCGATTGTATGTAACATTATTGTAATTTAATTGACAAAATGTCCTATTGCCAAAATTTTGATTATTTTAATTGAATCCCAGTTGATTATTAATCATCCTATGAGTGAGAAGGAGAAGTGAAAATAGAGAAATTAAAGGGGAAATCTTATTATGGACTAAAATATATAAATTAGCCATAATGAAATAATGAGAAAAGAATGCAAATTCGTCGATGGCAATGGAAAACTATAAAAAATAAATCAAAGAGTTTGTAGATGAGGATTTGAAAGGATTCCAAGGAAGATTAAATTGTATATTGGCATCAGAAGGAGGCGGCGCTACTAGGGAAGATTGGGGACTGCAAAAAGGAGGCACGTGGGTGGAGAGTACCCATGTAGTGGAGAGCTAAATTCATAGTAGCATGAAACAAGCCCATGCCTCAAGAAGGAAGTCCACATGAAATAGGGGCTATAAACTTAGTTCATACACTCTAGTGCCAATTGAAGGAGAGCTCACATGGGAAGGGAAAAGAGCTTACTATGTAGCCATATTGAAGACGAATATATATCATTTGGTAGTTAGCAGAGAATAGAAGTTGCATTAGAAATATTCTAGAGTGTGTTGTGTCACACAAGCCAAAAGGTGTATGCATAGACATAGGGAAAGGAATGCAGATTGGAACCAATGTAACTGCCAATTAGAAAAAAAAGAAAATCCACGCTAATGTAAGGAGACCCAAATTCTAGAGAAAGGTTGAAGGAAGATTAGATGAACCTGTGGCATGGGGGAAAGAAGCGTGGATAGATTGTGTAATAGGTAGTGTAGGGGAACTCATGTGGAAGGTGAGTAGACAAGGAGATGTAGCAAAAGTTGCACAACATACATTTGGAAAAGAATACAATGCCAAATTTGATGGGGTATAGGTGTATGGAATAGGGGAGTTGAGCCAACTTTGAAAGGAGGAGTGATTTGATGCAGTTCGACATATGGAGTCTTATGTTGGGACATCACAGTTTGAAGGCTTTGAGGTATGATGGTCAGACCAGTGGAGGGGTGATATGGATAATTGGATAGCATTGAGGGGATAAGAAATGGCCTATAAATGTAGTGTAATCTTCATGAAATCTGATTTCAATAAAGTTATCTGTTCATTTACAATTGGAAGTTTATGAATAAGCAATTGTGAATCTGTGTCAATTAATTTTTTTTTGTGGATTCAGTTGTAATCTAGTTTATGTGTGTTGTGAGAGAGTTGTTTTCTTCTTCTTCATTAGAATAAAAATCCAAAAGAGAGCATTGGAGGGCTTGTGAAATGTAAAATAGGGGGATAACACCATGTTAAAATAGGTTTGGATGATTTTTAAGATAAAAAATCATCCAATGGTCTATCTGAAAAGAGGAGATAAAAATATTGCATAAACTACTATGAATGAAATTATTAGACATATTCAATGAAAAAAATAAGTGATGATTGATTTCATTGGTATAAGAAAACTAATGAGAATATAGTACATCAAATAAAGATTCTAAAGAAAAAAAAATTATAGAAACCTATTCTAATTATATTAATCATGACAATAAATCAAGAAAAGGATGTGAGTATGAATTCTTGGTGTCATCCACCTCCCAGGAGCAGCATCTACAAAAATAACCTTCATGAGAAACGAGAGAGGAAACACAAGGACATTTGACCAAATATGAGTGAATAAATTTTGAAATGCATAATTTACATATTTTACAGGCTTTTAAAGTTGTGAAAATGCTAACAGGTAAGAAAACTACTCTACAGGAAAAAACCACCAAGAGTAATTACCCTAAGTGAAAAACTTAACACACTAACACACCCCTTTAAGTGTAAACTTAGGGATATTAAAGATGAAAAAAAGAAAAAAAAGCAATATGGGTCTCAGCTACACAACCATGTTAAGTACCCATTTACAATACAAAAAGAAATCTCTCGCAACCAAAGAAAAACCCTATGGGAAAAAGAAATCTCTCACAACTGAAGAAAAACCTTGTGGGAAAAAATCCATCTCCAAACAAGACAAAAGAAAACAAAAAATGATGCATGGATGGAGGACTCAATCACACCCCCCAAGGACTACATACATCATATATATACAATCAATAGCCACCCCCTCCCACCACCCCCCCATAAGAGGGAAAGAGAGAGACTACATAGGCCCCCCACAATTTGTAATCACCTGCAAAAATGGTAAGTGCTTGAAGACAAAGCATGATCCAATGTCGACAAACAACTTATCTCTTTTGTGGAAGAAAAGAAACCAAATAAAAATGCAGGAGTCATTCCCACTCCAAATAGGAATTGAAAGAAGGAATCATGAAGATGTATGATGATGTCTCTGGAATATGCTCATGTGTTGCCAAGACCTTGGAAAATGATGCCATGAACCAATCAGGAACATTCCCAATCACAATAGGAGGTGACAAACAAGGTACAACTAGAAACTGATACTGAACAATATCCAAAGGATGAGATGGAGTGAAACAACTGTACTACAACTATCATCAAATATGAGAGATATACCCTCAAATGTGTCTTCCAAGTCAGAAATATAAGATTCTATGAACAATGAACCAATCTTTGGAAAATATGAATCCCATTCAGGAAGACAATGAGATACTGGTTGTGATGAATCACTAGATGTGCTCAATGAATCATCAACACAAGTTGAATGTTCCTACTAAACAAGAATGACAAGAGCCTCAATAAATGACTCTGCATAATGAGTCACTAAAGTGACAGTACATCAACTATCCCTGATGGAGAAGAAGGAATATTTGAAAAACCCTCATCATCCTCATTTGAAGACTCAAAAAATTCCAAAACTTCAAACTCCTGCATAGTAGCATGATCATAGGCTATCATGTTTGAGAAATGAAGAGGAACAACACAATTTGAAACATGATCATTTGGGAATAGCTGAGTATCAGGATCTCCATGTATTTCACAAATTTTAGTCCAAAGAATATGAGGATACTCAAAATGATCAATAGCATTCAAAGTGGCATCATCAATATGCATTGTAATAAATCCTAGGACATGATCCCTTTTGCAATTCCTTTCAAATTTCTTACTATCAATACCAGGAGGGGGAAATAGATTATACAAATGTGGCAACAAATGAAGCCATCCAAGATGTTTTATGATACCATCTCTCTATTGTTTATAGTTTCCCTTTTTCAACATAATCACAGTAGGATGAAATGAAAACCCCATAATGTACTATGAAAAATCTCCAAGAATGCAAAGACATTAACCTTCAACAACAATTAGAAAATCTCAAATACTACAATGAATCCTTCCCAAAATATTTCAGGAAGTAATAATGAAAAAAAGGGTTGAAAATCTAAAAAAATTGAGCAAAATAGGGGCACACACCACCTTAGAAGTTAGATCCCAAATCAACTCACCAAGAAACTCCAAAGAGCACAACAACACCAATCACCACACACAAGAAACAATCTATGAGTCTTTCTCACAACAAACATACCCACTTCAACACTATATGAATAGCAGAAAGATCCTCCACGCTTCCAATGTGGGACAAAAGTGTACAACCAAGTGAAAAAGAGGTGAAATTTTTTTACCCTAGCAAGAATAGAGGAAACCCTATTTCACCCTATTTGAATGCCTGGATTGCAATGGGAAAAAAAAGGCCTACAATTTTGGTGATGCTCAATCTCTAAAGATCAAATGCAGGTTTCAAATTACAAATTGAGTAGGTATAGAAGTCTCCATGGGTTCTCCAAAAACAATCAATTAGTAAATAAATTTCATGACCCTCTTCTACAATGGTTACAGATGCAAAAATATTTTGCAGATTACACCACAAAAATTCATTTTTAAATCATTACAGACTTAAAATGCCCTTCCAAAAGGTGTGTCCTTTAGTTTTTGAATCACCTAGGCTCTTCCTATCCACCTCTAAAAAAAACCCCTTCAAAAGAAAAAATGTGCGACCCAAAAGACCTTGCCTTTACAAAGAATGCCTCCAACAAAAGAAAAAATGCCCATAGCAAGAATGCCTCGAGGAAAATGAAGGTAGCCTCCAACAAAGAAAAATGTGCCTTTGTGAGAAAAATGCCCCTCAATGGGCACGTGGCTTCAAAACCTCCTGGTAACTGCAAAAAAAAAAACTTCAATAGGAAAAATCACCCCTTTTACCACAAAATCGGGTCATTGGATAACATAATCAGGCCTCTCAATTACAAAATATGTAGTGCTAGAAGATATAAAAAATGTTGTTACAATAAATATATGCCTGCCAATAATCATGCCTCTAGAATGGTCAAAAAAATTATGCCCACAAAGGAAATCACAGAGGAATGAATTGCAACAATTAATCAATCGTTAAATTTTGTCTTCTTCTGATCAAGAAATTCTAAATTTTAGCACTTCAAAAATTTTTAACCACACATTATAATTTTCAGCCTATAACACAAAAACGTGCCTCAGCAATTCTAGGATTTGAAATGTAGAATGGGGGAAAAACACATAAGCAAACTAAAGAGAGTTACAGTAATATTCCAGGATGTCTTTTAAATTGCATCCAATACAAATATTTCATAGCCTTTGAACAACTCTTCAACAAAACAATAGAAACAAATACTTTGAAAATGAATGAATGTGCATCCAAGAATAAAATCGAGCCTCCAAACATTCAAATCAAGTCTTCCAATTTTCCAGCAACCAAAAAAATGGATCTCCAAAATAACAAAAATATTGTGCTCCAAAACAACAATGAAATCGCCTAGGTGAGGACAAAATGAAAACACCAAATCCAACAAATTCTTCACAGCCTCTTGCAGGATCATGAAAAAAATGGAAATAGGCAACTTTGAAATTTGAAAATTTGAAAATGCCTGAAAAATAAGAGATCTCAAACACTCAATGGAAATTCTCAAGGAAGGAGTTGCAAATAGTAGGCTTTAATACC
The DNA here is from genome assembly GCA_007258455.2 of Sequoia sempervirens. Taxonomy (NCBI): domain Eukaryota; kingdom Viridiplantae; phylum Streptophyta; class Pinopsida; order Cupressales; family Cupressaceae; genus Sequoia; species Sequoia sempervirens. The sequence goes on from VDFB02274714.1 coordinate 26,447,835, forward strand.
ATGTTGGTGTCATCCACTTCCCAGGAGCACCATCTACAAAAATAACCTTCAGGAGAAATGAGAGAGGCAACACAAGGCCATTTCACCAAATATGAGAATAAATTTTGAGATGCATAATTTACATATTGTACATGCTTTTAAAGTCATGAAAATGCTCACAGGTAAGAAAACTACTCTAGGGGAAAAAACCATCCAGAGTAATCACCCTAAGTGAAAAACTTAACACACTAACATGAATAATATATTTTAAAATAAAATCATGTACTAAGAGGATATACATTTAATTGGTTATCAATGATACTTTAAATAAGAGCATATGGTTATGAAGTTCCCAAATGATCTGGGAGCTAAAAATTGGGTTCCTATTTTAGGAGAAAATAGATTATGTTAAACAAGTGACAATAGCTACAAGTCCACCCTATACATATCCATATACCATAGAACTCATCCTTCTTTTAGGCTCATCAATATTTTAGAAATAAAACCATTGGGCCTATTAGAGATGTATAGTTCAACATAAGATAGGCACCCATCTACTACTTCTTTTCCAACTATTAGTGATCTCAAATAATTGCATCCCATTGATAACCTTAGCTAGAGTGATTAAGGATAAGAGAGAATGGGGAAGTGAGTGAATCCTCAATATGAAGAGTACTTCTTGCCTACTAGTAACTTAATTGAAACAAGAATAGAAAAAAACCATTTAAATTCTTATAACTAGGAATTCATGTCAATGAACTATTAAAAAATAAAGAAGAATGATATAAGATAAAGGATAATGAATACATAAAGGCCAAAGATTGGGTAAACAATAAGGGCAATGAGATGATGACATGAGAAAATTAAAACACATGGATGCACTATTTATAAGACTTATAGGCCAAGTTGATGGGCTCCATTGAATTACTAGGGTCAATTATAAATTTATGTCACTATAACACAATGAAAGCTAAAAATGGGATATATAAAAATATCAAAAGCCAATAAATGTTCTAGAAATCAATACATGTGTTAATAGTATGGAATATATAAGTTATAGTAGAGGGGAATTAGTTCGTAGTCCAACAGTAACTTGAGGTCCTAAGGAAGTATAAATAATATTATACATATAGACATCTAATGAAGGGGATTGAAAAGAATCAAATGATTTGTTAATAGGAGCACTTGAAGATTACAAATAATTGTAAGACATTACAAAAATAAAACTATGTTGTAAAATTATTAACACAAAAAATATACAAAAGTAACCAAACAAGGTAATGCTTTATCCCTCCAAAAGTATAAATTATCTTACCAATATGATATAATAAGGTATCATCATGTATGTATTGATAACTACATATCATGAATACTTGAAATTCAAAGATATATTAGAAGATTAAGAAAATGAATCTATTGATAATTCATCCTTAAGAGCACCAATTCTAGTATATAAAGAAAAACATGATGATATTCAATCATGAGATAAAAAAAGACTAGCATCACATGACTATGGATATAAAAGAGTGGATTATTATATCATTATTGCTCAATTTTTTACAAACTGGATCATCATGAAAAAATAATTAAAGGACATGGTCCTATTATGTCATGTACAAATAATAACATCACAACAATCACCAATATCATGAGTAGCTAAAGGAGCTATAATAACATAACATAAAGCATCATCTAAAGATGAATCACTAGAACGTTGCACTACAATATGCATACATTACATAGTCGAGCATTATGTAAATGAAAATGAAATATATCCATCACATATGAAATATATCCATCACATAATATATGAGTAAACATCATAGTGGTATCCTTATTAGGGTACAATAACATAAAAGAATCATGTAAAACATATACCTAGTAATGATATGCTAAGTATAACTAATATAGAAATATTATCTTCATCTTCAATATCATTATTAGAGAAATAAAAATGAATCTAATATAAAAAACATATTTTAATAATAAATAAATAAATAAACCTTAAAATCAAAACCAAATCCTAGCTCAAAATTGTAAGAAGGTGACAATCAAAATTATTTATTTAGATTTTTTCTCTAACACAAACACTCTATTTTAATAGCTATTATGTTTCCACATAAATTGCAAATTAATATCAGTATTACGATTTTTTTAAATTCCTAAAACTAAATGTCAAAAAAAAATTTGTTGATACTTTATATATTTTATTTCTTTATAACAACCCACACCTAAGTTTATAATTGTATATTAGTTATATAAATTATTGTTTATGAATTTCTTCTATTTTTTTATTTTTTATTTATTCTTTATTTCTTAGTCCATTTCCTGTATAAAAAAAATTGAGTGTTAAAAATAAAAATTAGTGTTCATGTTTATCTTCATTGGAGTAGGCAACATTTTAGGATCGCAAGATAATATGACGAGATGCTCACATGGAGCTGACCAACACCAACAACCACAAGATAACATATTCTATACAGACGGTAGCAATCCTTACAGCAGATTCAACTATATTTATTATATATTTCGATGAACGATTTATTCCATGCGTTATGATTTTTTAATTTTCTAGTTTCAGTGGATGCCATTGTCAATCCCATCAGCATTCTGGCTGTCAACGCCGACTATTTCTGTTGCCTTGGCGTACTCTTCACCTAAGGCTTGGCTTGTTTCTCTCTTGTATGTGTAGAAACACGACACAGTCAAGAAGAAAATGTAGTTGAGGCTGTTGAGGATAGCTAACAAAGCGTAATAGTAATGGAAGCGCGAGGCATTCACGTTATCTAATATCCAGCTTTGATGGCCCCTTCGCCCTGTAATGTTGTTTACAGCAGTGAGAATCACACTGTTGAGAAAGGCACCAACTCCAAGCGACGCTGCATACAGTGAAGTTCCCAGGCTTTGCATACTCTCAGGTGCTTGGTCATAAAAGAACTCCAGTTTTGCTACCTCTAAAAAGGCTTCTGCCATACCCATCACACTAAACTGGGGAAGCAGTATGAAGATGCTCCGAGGCACAATTGCAGTCGCATCATCTGCGAGCCCATGGCTTTTAATAACATCTAGCCTTTTCAATTCGGTTATTACAGCCACTACCATGGCAATGGTATAGAGAACAATACCAATTCCCATCCTCTGTAGTATAGTTATGCCTCGTGGATTTCCAGTGAATCTTCGACACAGTGGGACAAAGAGGCGATCATAGATTATAAGGACGACTAGCATTAGTATTTGAAGGAAAACTCCAATACTAGCCGGAGGAATTTGAAAGTTAGAACCCATATGCCTATCCAGACTCATGCCCTGCTTTATGAAAAGTGTTCCAGATTGAGTTAACAAAGTACTCAGGAAAATGAGGGTCAGCCAAATTGGAATGATTCGTATCAGGAGCTTTGTCTCCTCCACATCTGTCACAGTGCAGGGATTTGAGCCAGACGTATTTTGTACGGCTGCTTTGTCCATAAATCTGTTATTCAAAATTAAATCATGCAAGTAAAAACCATTAAATCAAATTCACTTTCCAATGCTAAGCTAGGATTTGCATAAATTCGTACAAGAATAGTCTTAGATAGGGATGAAATTCTAACCTCATAAGTTTTGTATGAGCAATTGGGTATCGACCCTGAGTAAGGTATTCGTTTGTATCTACTTCATAAAGAAAGGATGCATCTGTAGGCACCTGCACTTTCCAGTTCTGAATAACCATAGAAATGACTTTTGCCATTCGCTGCAGCGGGCTACCCGCCCGAAGTTTATGTCTATATAGTGGAATTCCTATCATGAAAAGAACGTAGGATATGATTAGGGCTGCCGTTATGATTCCACTGGCCAATCCCCAGCTAATGTTATCTTGAATATACACAATCAATGTCTGACCAAAAAGACTTCCACCGAAGACAACAAAAATCCACCAATTGAAAAAGGTGCTCTTTCGCAACTTTTCCTTCGGATGAAAATCATCAAACTGATCTGCACCGAAAGTGGAGATGCATGGTTTGGTTCCTCCAGAAGCTAAAGCAAGAAGATACAAAGCAAAGTAGAAAATCCCAATCTGCAGATGCGTTGCCTTTTGGCAGACTTCATTTGATTGGCATTCTGGCGGTCTCAGAGACTTCAACGTAACTGCCAGAGTCATAATCCCCATTCCCTGCGCCAAAATGAATCAAATATGCTCCTTCAGACAACCCATTTGATAGGAAATTATGTAAGAGAGAGCTAATAGTCCTTACCAGAATATATAGACATGAAAATACAATGAATGTCCAGAAGCGGCCCAAGTATGTATCGGCAATGTATGCCCCAAGCAAGGGGGTAATCCAGGTTGTGCCATTCCAATTGCTGGCATTCCTAGCGGAGGAAATGGTGCCTTCATGCAACTTGGTGGTCAGATACACCACTAAGTTTGCCCATATACCCGCAAATGCCAATCTTTCAACAAATTCGTAACCTGTATATAAAACCAAAACTATCATATTGTAAAAGAAGACAAAGCAAAAAATGATAACAAGGTAAACCTGGATGGAGAGATACTAACGACTTATTACCAATGATTAGAGAACAAGCCCTCCACCCCCCTGTCTTCTCTCTTACAACGGGCTTTCCCCTCAAATCCACAGACCCATCTAAAACCAATTCTGCTTCATCAACAGCCATGACTAACCTATTCTTGGAAACCCAAGCTAAATATTTTAATTTTGCAAGCTTATATGCATCTTGAAGGGTATTGTATCATTTTGTAGAACTCATAGCTGCCGTTTATATTGATTTTCTTTTGTTCAGTCTGTGTAGATTTACCTCAACTACAACTGGTTTGTTTGGTGTACCTGTTTCAGTACTTTTATCACCAAAGTCAACAATTGTTTAAAATTGTATTTAATTGAATTATTCATGTATATCCGCGCGATTTTGGTTCGTGGGGAGGGTTCGTGCAAGCAAAACAAAATAAGAAATTGCTTCCTTCATGTAGCTCCAATAATTGTCGACCCACATATTATTTAAAATTCTGAGAATGAGTGTACCGTTTGGTAAAGAGTTATACTCAAATGATACCAGCATTCTATCAATTATTTCGACCCAGATAATCGGCAAGTGGTACCATTTGGAAAGAACCATACTCGTTTCGATCCAGATAATCGGCAACTTTATTTAGGAATTTATATTATTGATAAGTTTATTTTCTTATTTGGTATGGGAGTAGAGTAACTCTTAACTTCATTTCAGTTAAGAGTTAACAATTGAGGGGTTTCCATTCTATCAATGTTACCCAAGACACAATCGCAACTTCATTCCTTACATTATAGTTCAAGAGGTTTCTGAACAATGGTGATAGTCTAATCAAAGAACATGTCATCATCCTCATCAATTGTACTTAGTCAATTGAGGTACAACCCTTTGACTAATAATATGTACAATTCAACTCAAAATTTCAATTAAAAATGACAAGCTGCAATTTGCAAGACTTGTCACAAAACCTTCACATAAAAAGCTCAAACTCCTAGAAATAAGAGAAAATGAGTTTTTCCCTCATAAGATACTTGCATATTTTATAATAACTATATACATTAGTATTTAACATCTTTTTATGTAAAGATATGAAGAATAGAATACAAGATAACTTTTTTTTTTTGGTCAAATAATGGCTTGTCGCCAATATAAACATTCTCTTCTTTATTAAATTTTTGGCTTTTGAATATTCTAGATAAATTTAATGTAATCTTCAATATATAGGGATTTCTATTTGACTTCGAGAATGTCATATATAAGAATCTTTAATTATTTAAATTGTTTTGGCATTGTCTATTGGAATAGATGATTGAAACCCCACAATTGTCTAGAGATAGCATACAACTAGACACAAAAAAGAGAAGCAATTGATTTGCTATGAAGTTTGAAATGTTATTAGATGCAAAAAAATATTGTTTGATTATTATAACGTATAATAAGAAATCCTTATTAGACATGGTTGAAGCCAAAGGATAAGTGTAGAGGAGGAGATTTGCTACTCCTGAGTCTCTAGGACAGTGAATAGTCTACAAGGAGCAAATAGTTCTTAACTACCTCAAAGGCTAAGCCTAGGTGACAAAGGACAACAAAGGGAAGATTTTTGTAATATTTTATATTTTATGACAAATTTTAGGAAAACACTTTAGGGATCGAAAGAGAAAACTACAAAGGTCTTTGGGACAAGATAACTAGCTCTCGACCAGAGGATGTAGCATGGCATGTGGATGTCCCCATAGCACGCTAAGTTTTTGTATGGTCCAGAAGCAAAACATGCAGAAAGAGACGCACAAAGCCTATTGACTATTCAGGAACTAAAATCTATTTTTTTTTCTAAACTAATTGAATGCTAAAATGATATAAATTTCAAAAAGAAGAATATGAAACATGCAAGAATCTAAAGTAAACTAAATGAAATGACAAGAGATAAAAGAGAGAAATAGACTCATGGGACATCCAACACTATGCAACCTCTCGCAACACTCCACACAAACGACCTACACACATGACGGCAATAAAATTTGTTGGGGTTGTTTTTGGGGCTTGCCTTAATGAAACCCCTGTTTTGATGTTTTCACCTCCATGGACAAGCAAGAAGACAAATAGATAGAGAAATAGACAATAGACAATATAGATTGATGAAATAAAGAAGTAAACATGTTAAAATGTAAATATGCTACTAAACAAAGATGATAGTGTGAATAAAAGAGAGTGTTTACCCTCTCTTGAAAAAGCATGTAAAGCCGCAAAAGAGTGCACCACTTGATAGAGCCAAGATGTTGATGTAGGAGCCAAGAACATGCAAGAGAGCTTGAGAAAAATAGTGTAGAAGTGATGTGGAAGTGAGAAAATGAGAGCTTGAGAAGCACTAGTGCAAGAATGAAAGTGATAGATTGAAAGAGTGAAAGAATGAATGAGAGAGTGAAAAGAATGTTTGAAAAATGGAAGAAAGACATGCAAAAAGGGTATTTTTGAGCGTCTTTGAAACCAAAGACAAATTACACTTTGCAAGCAAGTAGAACTGTAACACCCCATTGACCAAAAATCTAGGAATCTTGTCAGGATGTTCACACTATGTGCAGAAGTTTGCGCGTTGTGGAACCGTCCACAACAATAATTCACTTAGAGACTAAAAAAAAGGGTTTAAGGATGAGTTTGAAGGCTAGGAAAAGAGGAATCTCCATTATCATCTTTATTAAGCTAAAGAGAGGGTTATGTGAGTGAAATTTCATGAGGGTAAACTTTTATGACACTACATTTTTCCCCCAGTTTTTGAGCATATGTATTCTAAACATGTGTGACATAAATTTGGAAAAGGTTTAAGAGAATGCACCTTGAACGAAGAGGATGTGGGTCTTCAATCTGATATATGAGATAGAGAAGTTGAGCCAAGATGCAAAGTGGGCATGGGTCTTCTATCTTGCAAAGATGACTGCCATCTCACTAAAAACATGTTAGGAAAAAAATAGATATGATAAAATTCATAGATATGACATGACATAATCTAATTAGATAAAATATGGTGGTGATAAGTATGAATAGCAAGGCTAGAGACCATATGACAAGCACATAGGTTTGTTCCTACTATAAATTATATTGCAGGATAGTCTTTGAAAAGACAAGATAAGTAGATAGTTAGGTTGCCCCAAAGCTAGACAATGAAACATAAGACATCAAGGCATACTTTTAAAACATTATAAAAAATAAGAAAATATGATAGCCCCCTTTATAATGATGTGTGTTACATAGAGTACATGTCATTCTAAGGACAAGAGAAAGACAAAGAGATATCATGGCACAAAACACATAGCAACATGTATTCAAGGGATGTTGTCACACACTCGTGACAACACATAGAAGATCCACAACATCAAGAGAGAAGTAGAGATGAATAAATCAAGATCACAAGAGGATCTAATTATTCGGGGTTATTACTGATCATAGACATAGCTAGATAAATATAGTAGAATAAGTATGAACTATCTTCACCCCCCAAATAGATTGGAATAGGAAGAAGAGCACGTGAAGAAAAAATAAAAAGCCAGGTCAACATGGAAGAGGCCTAAATGCCCCTAATGGTTTGCATCATTCTAGATGTGAAAAGAAAAGTGCACAAAATATAGAAGAACATGATAATACAAATAGAAAAAATTGTATGACTAATTTTCCCTCTTGTATCCAAGCATCTACAAGGTTAGAAAGGTTCCTCAAGGTGAGAGAACAAACATTAATATACAAGCACAAGGGAACACAAACAAACACATAAATCTACTCTAAAGATAGAGAAAGGGTAGCACTTTAGTTTGAAACCTACACCAAGTCTAGATCATTGTAAGGTCAGGGTAGATGAACCATTTTAGGCCATAGATATCAGAACATAAGGAGAGATAGTTTGAGGCCTATAGATGAACCATTTTATTGTATTTGGCTAGTTTCATTACTTCTTGTTAATAACCTTGAGGAAACCAGTTAGGCCCCCAATCTGAGTAGCGTTATTGTAAAGGTTGTTCAACCCCACACCTATTTCAAATTTGGTGTTTTGGCGTTTTGCAGAGGCATCCAAATGCTGGTTTGAGACTCAATATCTTTTATGTGGCACATTTTTTCTATGGTCTGGTGGAATTTCTTAGGAAATTGTGATATCTTGAAGGCTGTGGGATATAGATCTGTTGGTATTTGATTATTTTTGACTCCTGCACTTGGCATTGAAAGAAACCAATTGCTTTTTTTGGTCAAGCCGAGGATTTGCTTCAACCCAATTCACTTCATTGCCACACAGCCAACCGTGATTTCTAGCAATGATTCCATGCAGGAGGGAGAGAATCAACGTAGCTTCGACCTGTTGAAGATCACATGGCTGTGGTTTTTTTATTGAGTTGTTTCTTTGAATTTGGACCTACGTTCTATCCTTCAACTTGTGTCATTTTATTTATGCTTGACTTAGCAATAAGGTTGCATAGGAAATGAAGTTACACGACTGTGAGGGCAAAAAATTCAACTGTGGAGCTTTTGTTTGTGGCCCCATCTTCAGACTAGCATGCTTATTTTTTCCTTTTAGAGGGCGCGACTATCTTCTTTCGGCAACCATGTTCTTCCCTTGGAGGCCGCATAGGTTTGCAGGCTATGAGATCTTGGATTCATGCATGATCAACTACCATTGATTTTATCAAAATGTGACGAATACTCCTCTACATTTCGACCGGAGTTTGTATTTGCATTTGAAAGGCTACGTTTGAATCTAGAGAGGCCATGCCACTAAAGAGGGGCACACATAATTCATGGGCCGATTCAATCTGTTGAGGGGCACCCATTCATGAGTTGCCTGTTCCTTGCATGACTCGCTTCGACCATGGGAGATTTGGGAGTTGCCGTCAAACATTTGGCAGCGCTAAAACTTTTGTCTGCGCTTCTATTCTTGATGTAATTTACCTTTGCATTTGGTGGGAGGCCACGTGGGACATCCATGGGCTACTGATTTTGCAAAGGCTGCCATTAATTCCCATGGTGCACCTTCAATTTGCTGCGATTTGCTTTTATCTTTGCAGAGGGTCCGTGAGATTTGTGCAGAGGAGCTGATCAGGCCGTGAAGATTTTGCAAAGGCGGGCATGAAGATGTCTAGGTCTCTTACCTGCATTCCCATTGACTTGGTCAAATCCCCTCGTCAAATCCCCACTCTCCCTCAAAAATTTTCCTTTAATGGTTTAATAAATGCATTTGTTAAACGCTAAATAATAAATTGCTAAATAAACCATCAATTTATATCAAAAATTTGTAGAAAGGGAAAGTGATTATGGGGGAGGTAATTTTTTCTTGTCATAGTTAAAAAATTGTGAAAGATAAGTTTTTTCTTTTGAAATGAATTTGGAAAAAACAAAGCATGTGAGGGGAGTATAATGTTTTGTAATAGTTAAAAATTTGTGAAAGAGTTATTTTTTCTTTTACAATGAATTTGGAAAAAGGAAGGTCATCATAATGGGGTTTTAATTTTATGTTTTTTTGTCTTTTATTGAGGTTTATAAGAAATAAACTAATCTATGTCTGCTTCATGACAATAAAGTTTGAAGAACTTGTAACAACAATAAGGTAGTAAATGCATTCATATAAAGTGCCACAAAACTGAATGTGTGTTTCACATGGAGAGAATTTGGGAAATTATTTTACATACACTAAATTATAAAGTGGAATGGGGGGTCATGCCATCACAACATGGATTCTTGTTATTCTCACCTGATGTGAGTGTGTCTTGGAGCACACCTTGTACATCTCTACATTCCTTACACACTCTTGGTCTTAGTTAGTCTACTTATATTCTCTTAGCGTTAAGGGGGTACTATGCTAGTGTTTTGCAAATGCTTCTTTCAATGAAGCAGTGGAGGAATCTTCTTGTTTAGGAGGCCTCATGAACTTTCTTTTTTGATCTTTCGTATGGGGGATTGTTTCAGTGGATCACATTTTGAGATTCTAGTACTCCTTATCATAGTACTATTTGTATTATCAACTTCATTGATTTTAATAAACATTGTGTCCATTGGTTGAGTAGTTTTGATATATTCATTCATGTAGTGTTTTGTATCTCACATCTTAATCCACATATCTTGATGATTCATTGATTTCAAAAAACACTAGTTCATCATCAATAGAGTTTACAACTTCAACATACTTTAGGAGTTTTTCATCATCATGTTCCTATAGTCAAGGAACATATTATCATTTTAAAGGTCTTAAATTCTTGTAGTTCTCTTTTTTTAGAGAGGATTTTTGTTGCCACTGGGTTTTCTCCTTTACTTAACTTTATGAGAGAATGCATTGTACATGGGTACCTAACATGGGTTCTAGTTGGGGACCATTTTTATCTTATTGAACTTTTGTGATCTCCCCAATTATCACTTAATGTGGGTGTTAGTGTGAATAATTAATCTATTCACTATACTATACTTAAGTGCACTTACATTGATGAGGTTAGAAAACACCTTGTCTAGTCAAATGTGCAAATTTTAGAGCTCTAGAGATTACCGAGTTATTTGGATAACCTTATGCACACACCTATTGAGGTTGAAAGACTTTCTGCCTATCCTCGAGGGTCACTCAACAATTGACACACAAGGTTGATGACTTGGTCATAGAGGTTGTTGGTTTGCACACTCCAAGTGCTCCTGAGGTTGATACCTATATGACACTTGTCTACTCATTTGTGCCACTTCATGGGGCACTTGTCAATTCACCTCATAAGTGGATTGCACCTTTCTTGATATATATAAAAGGTTTTGTACTCATTCTAATTTGGATCATCTAAATGCAATATTGTGCATTATTCATCTGTGCTCATCTTTTATCTCCTAGATCTCCTATTTTTTAATAAGCAGCCATAGAGAACACAACATTTATAAAAGGAATGTCAACGAGCTAAGGGAAATGTGGAAGATCATGAAGAGACATGATCGAAGGGGGCTCCACAAAAGGAGCAATGAACACTTGCACCCTCTTGGGGTGAGGCTCATCAAGATCCACTAAGGAAGTTGCGAGTAACACAAATTTGATGGGAACAAAAGCAAGAAGAGAAACATGAACAAAAGAAGGATCACAAATAGAAGAAACAAAGGAAGTAGAAGTAGAAAGAGGGGGATCATCCTTCATCTTCTATGAATCTCCATGCTCCATAATCGAGGCACATCAATGATTCTTACGCTCACACACAAGCTAATTATGATGGCTATGGGCACCAAGAGGTTTAACTTGAGACGACTCTAAAGGATCTTGTTCCATTGGAGGAGTAGCCTCCATAGATGTTGCTGATGAAAAAGTAAACTTTGGAGGAGGAATAAAAGAAGTAGGCAAAAAAATAGGAAGAGAAAAGGGCATTTGGATAATGTGCCCCTTTCCTTTGTCTTCCTTAGGGGAAGGTGGAGGAACAAGGGGAGGCCTTAGAGGCCAAGATCCAAGAACAAATCTATGCGAATTCTTCCTGTTACCATATAGGGTGGGTCAAGGGTCTATGGGAATGACCAGGAGCTAAAAGACCTAAGGTTTGGACTTCCACAATGTGAGTGCCTTTCCCTTTCCTATACCAAGCATAGTAGAAGGAACAAAGGATGTTGCTAGAGGTTAGGAAGGTATAAAAGAAGATGGAGAATAATGTGAAGGTCTAGGAGCAAGAGCTTTCTTTTCCTTAACCTTTGAAGGGGAAAAGGACAAAGCATGCTACTATGCATGCAAAGAAGCCTATAGAGAGTTAGCATGAGAAGAAGGTGGAAATGAACTTTTAGGATCCAAACCTCTAGTTTTATATCTAAAGTAAGCCTCTTATAACAAGTTTTCTCTAGGTAGAAAATGTCCAACTAGAGTAGGCCAAAAATGGTCAAGGGAGAAGCCCCCACAGGACACCAGTGGTTTGTATCCAATGTCCTGGATAGTGTACACTGTGCCCTCATGAGGAAACTTTAGGAATTTATGGATAATAGAGGTAACCCGTTCATAGAGACTAGCCATCGAATTCCTAGTCTAACTATGAAGAGGTTGAACTGTATTATGACAACCAGGATCGATAAAGAAATAGAAATAATGAGTTGAATAGAAAGTCCATCATGGTAATGAAGCATAGTTTGTGACTCCTTATATTTATACTTATGTAAATTATTAATGAAAAGAGTTTCCTTTGTGATAATATTTACTTGACTTGTGGGCTCAACCATAACACCAGTTATGATATTATCATTGGCATGAGCCAAGATATACAAGAGAGAGGGACTTGTATTGAGAGGCATGTCATGTGGTGTGAATATTATATTAGGTATTTTTTCCACAAGGCCTAGAGGAGGAACATAAGTAAATGAAACCATGTTCACATACTTAGACATAACGACATTGAAAAAAGAGGAGTGAGTGTTACGAGATTAGAAGAAAGGGACAAAAAGGGATTTGTGTAAATCTATAGTTAACTATTAGGTTTGGATACAATTTTTTTATAATTTTACTTTATACCATCAATTCGGATTGTACCATTGTTGATGTGGCCTTGTATAACATGATGAAGACACAAACATCACTTAGTATCATGACCTAATACTCAATGGTATTGGAGAAAAAATTATGCATCAAATCATTGAGGATAGGGATCACAAAGTGGTTTAATCTTTGGAAGAGAAATTACACCATCTTTTAACAATTTTTGTAGGACATTTGTATAAGATTTATAAAATTTTATAAAATTTATATTTTGGCCTACAAAAATTTTGTCAGTAGGAACATACACCATGTTTTCTATAGCTTTATTTTTCCTTGAATCTCTAAAGAAAAACACAACTAGTTGGAAATCCGAATGGGAGGATATGGAAGAATCTCTATACTAAGTAATTGTCTTTAGAAACTTACATGCAACACAACAAACAGATGAGCAAAAGAGGGATATTTAATTAGATGAAATTTATCTCATAACATTGACAACAAGTTCCCAATGAACATACATTGTACATCAAAATATAATAGGGAATAGAATATTTGAGAAAAGAGGGCTTAGTAATGGGCAATAAAATTAGTTACTTTCTCATGCACACTTTGCTTACATTGGATGAGATCAGTAAAGGTGACATTCACTACAATGTTCACCTGGAATTGTAATAAGAATTGATTTACTAGTAGGTTAAAAGAAAAAATAGAATTATCATAAAGGGAGCAATACTATTCCAAATCATCATCCTTAGAGAATGTAGAAATATTTTTTCTAGTAGAGCATCATGGTGGAATAAATTGGTGCACATGACATTGAAAGATGAGTAGTGCACCTATAGATCTCCTCTACCATTGTACTTTTTAAACATATGAATCTCCATCCCTTGATGGGTGTGGGTATTTAGGATAGAAAAAGATAAAGGGTTACATTGAAGAAAAGCCTAGAACATAGGTTGAGAAGTAGAACTAGTTAAATTCACCAATTGAGATTGCATCCACCCCATTATTTGTAATAGAACATTAAGGAAAAGATCTATAGATGGAGTATGACTAGTTGCAGCACTAGAGTAAGAGGTGTTTTAGGTTTCAAATGTAACAACTTAAAAATTAAGGGAAACTTTATTCACTCTAATTGTGAGGATTTCCTTAGATGTGGTGGTAGTATTATTAGCAGTAGTATTAACAAAAGGACCTGTGTCAACCATATGGACAAACACTCCAAGAATCGAAACATTTAGTTGTTAGCCAACAATTTTTGACTAAACATCTTGAAGGTTTCTGAGTATAGAAGTGTATGATGGGACATTGGTCTGCATAATATTTATAATTCCTCAAAGTAGATCTAAACCTCTTCAGTCAGTAATATGTAAATTCCTCAAACTATTAAGGAGAGGGTTTGCATGAGAATAATTTATTCTTTTACTAGGGACACTCCAAACTCCTCAAGTCTTACATCCAATGAGTGAATATAATTGGAAGGAACTCTAAGAGAAGCTTCCTCATCTAAGTAAGAGGAATGGTTTGAATGAGAGGCTAGTGGGGTATAGGCTTCAATTCAAAGATGAGTCCAGGGGAGAATCTAATAGTGAGTACCATAGGGAACTCCTCAAAGTTCAAACCTTCATGGGGAGGATTGAGCCATATAGACCCCATGTAAAGATGTTGATAAATCATGTTCTAACTACATACTTGAAGGTAGTGGATTGGGTTGAAGCTCATTAAAGCATTACAACACTCTATCCAATACATGTCCTAATAAGAGAGAAGAAAAAATTTAACAAAAAGACAAAGGGAAAAAAATTTATGTCGGCTTCACCAAAATGTCGAGGAGAAGACTTTCTACTCCTAAGTGCCTATGACAAACAAGAGTCTACAAGGACCAAATAGTCCTCAACTACCTTAAAGGCTAAGATTAGGTGAAAAAGGATGAAAAAGGGGAGTTTTTTTGCAATATTTTAAATTTTATGACATATTTTTGGAAAAGGACTTTGGGGCCTGAAATAGAAAACCACAAAGGCCTCTGTAGGAGAAACTGACTAGTTCTTGACTAAAGGAAAATGACATAGTGTGTAGAAATCTTCATAATGTGTTGTGGTCTCGTACGGTCTGAAAGTAGAACATGAAAACAAAAACACATAGAGCCTACTATCTATTCAAGAATTGAAATCCAATTTTTTTGTAAACTAACAAAATGCTAAAATAATAGAAATTACAACAAGAAGAATACTAAACATGCAATAATCTAAACTAAATGAAATGAAATCACAAGAGATGAAAGAGAGAAAAAAACTCATGAATGGTCTAGTGCTATGCAACCTCATATAATGCTCCAGATGAACAACCCGCACACACATCTAGACAATGAAAATTGTTGCATTTGTTTAGGGTATTTCCTTAGTCAAACCCAAGTGTTTTAGTTTTTTCTACCTCCATGGACAACCAAGAAAATAAAAATATAGAGAAATAGACAAAAAATGATATAGATTGTTGAGATAATGAAAGTAGACATGTTATATGTAAATATGCTGCTAAATAAAGATGATAATGTAAATAAGATAGAGTTTTTACCATCACTTGAACAATCTTGTAAATCCAAAAGAGAGTGCAACACTTGAGAGAGTTGAGACATCAATGTAGGCGCGGAAAAGGTTCAAGAGAGATTGATAAAATTGGTGTTGAGGTGATAGAATGAGAGCTTGAGAAGTAAGAGTGAAAGAATGAGAGTTATCTAGATTGAAAGAGTGAAATAATGAATGAGAGAGTCAAAAGAATGTTTGAAAACTGGAAGACTAGCATACAAAAATGTTACTTTTGGGTGCATCTATGACCACAGAGGTATTACTCATCATGGGTAGGTAGAAGTGTAATGTTCCAATGGCCACAAACCTAAAAAATATTTGTAAGATGTTCAGATGGAACACAGATGTCTGCACATTGTGGAAGTGTCCCTGACAAGAATTCAATAAGAGAAAAAAAAGGGTTTTTAAGAATAGAAAAAGGGGAATATGCATTATCATATTTAATAAGCTAAATAGAGGGTTATGTAGTGTGAAATTGCATAAGGGTTCAATTTTACAACACTACAATAAGATATAATTAGACCAAGATATGTGTCTTAATATTATGAATTAAGAAAAAAATATATGACCTAAGTGAGCTTAAATATTGTTGTTATCAATAGGACCTGCACCCAAATGCAAGGTTGAGAAGCTCTGCAATCCTGTGTAACATGGGATCAAACTGAGGTTGTGGGTGACCTATAATGAGATTGAACCTCTAAATTCTAGTCCGGCTTCCTATATGATCTTCTTATTATGGACTAAAAACTTGGTTAGAAAAGGGAAATGATTAAGTCTAATGCAAAACTAGAAAACTAAACTGTGGTCATTCACCGAAAAGGAAACTAATGTGTAGACCTAATCACAACTAATATTCCCAAAAAATCTATTGAAACAACCTAATCTGGGCACTTAAATCACATAAATAATTTGTTAAGAGGCTTTGTTTAATCTTTCCCTCAGAAAGGAAAAATAGGGTTTTTACAATTTAAGAGGAAGAGTAAACAACACAAGCACAATTAACAACCTGTAACAAACTACCTTTTATGCACATGTATTAATAAGTAAGACTGAAATTTAAAGGTTTCTAAATAAAACACATTAAACTTGCATCAAATCAATGTAAAACACAAGGCATTATAAATTAAGAAGGGAAACACTTGCTTTGATGAAGCATTCGAAGGAAACTCTACAATAAAACAATGTCTGATCACCTGTAGAACCTGTTGAACATATTAATCTATAAAAACTGAGTTACATGAAGTCTCTTTTCTGAAGGAAAAGTTAGAAAACAAGAACCAAGGAAAAAGATAACCTTTTTCCAATATATACAATAGAGGGCTTCAAAAAGCCAAAAGAAGATAACTCCAGTCAAATATTTGAATCTCAAATCCATCCACAAGAAAAAGCAAAAATGGTTGAAAATCAAACTCTACAATGCTGTAAACTGAGCCTAAAGAACTCATAACTCCTTGTCACAATATATGTAACTTAATGGTAACTCGAAAAGGCACCAAAATGCATGGAGGTGGCACTTAAAGTGAGCTAAATTCAAAAAATATCCCCGAAGTATCTTCTCATGAGCAAAAGCAAAAAGCTTCAAAAAATGGGCTCGCAACTGAAGTGAATTGAATCCCATGTGCTGCAAACTCCAACTCATCTCATGCATGATCAAAATATCTTATAAACTAATGTGAAACTTAAGCAAAGTTCCAATAATCTCCATATTTTGCATGAATTAAGTTTTTAAACTATTATCAACCTTCAGTTGGCTTTCACTTACATCCTTTTCATCGAAAAGGTAATCATTTAATTAAATATTAAAGATAATCATTCACTAATTATTTTGATATTTAATATCCATTAGTTATACCTTTATTCACTATATGCTAAATATAAAGGTAATTACTCAAGTATTACCCTAATATTTAATTACATTGCAATTTCCTTAACTCCATGCAAAGATTATTAAGTGGAGGTGGATTTCACATCAAAAGATAAACTATGAGGTCAGATTTCAAAACTTCACGGGCCCCTCCACATAATTAAGTTGATTGAATTTGAAATCTTAGACCATGGGGAGATTAAAATGAAATGATTTTCTTCAAAAGATAGTCAAAAAATACACCCTCACTTGAATTAGGCATTGTTCAAAACACTCAAACCCTAAAACTCTCATTCATTTTTTCATTTTGCATTTTGGAGAAGAAATTCAACACTACCACTGTTGGGTAGGGTTTGAGCTTGAGCTATGAACATCATGCTACTTTTGATGACTCTTTCTGAGGAATTCTCTATAACAGTACTTGGTAAGTCATTTCTTTTCAACCATTCTAGACATTTTGATGAGCTTTGAGGGCCTTTTAGACTTTCACAGCTACAACCATTGTAGTTTTCTAATGTATTTTTCTATGCATGGATTTTCATGTTGACTTCTCATCTTTTGTTGATTCCCCATTTTGAGGCCGAGATGGTTGAATTCTCTGGAGTTTGAGGCTAAGAAAGTTAAGCTTTCAAGTCTATAAAATCATTGATATTTCCTTTGATTTGTGAAAACAAAAATTGGTTATGAAAGAAACCTATTTTATTGCAAAAGGAAAGAAGAAAAAATTCTTTTATCTCTGTATATTTCTTCACTTGGTCACTACTAGCTTGATTTTTCTTGAGGAGAATGATGAAAAATGGGTCAGCCTCTGTGATTTCCTTGCTTCTCTTGTATCCATAACAAAGATTTTCATACATTTATAAGCTCAATTTTGAATAGGCCACAACCATGCCATGGACACTCCTTCCATTTTATGCAAAATACACAATTTTTGGGCTCGACCCTACTGATAAATTGCAAGCATATATCTGTATTTTAGTTTACATGTTGAAACCCCAAGTGGGTACTTGTAATTTTAGCTGAAAATGACGTCTCAGGTCGTTCCAGGTTGTGGCCTCCATAAGGTCTACAATTTCTTTTTTTGTAAACTGTGCATTCTAAAGTAAGAACACTGAAACCCTCTATAGTCTCTTGGTTGTGGTTCATATTGCATGTATTTACAGTAGAGAGGAAAAATAAAGAAAACCGTGCCATCATTTTTTTCCCTTTCTCTGTTAATTCTATTACATGGGTATCTCCATTATCATGATGTTTCTGACCTTTCAGAATAAAAAAGAAAGTAAATTTTTTGCATAAAAGCTTAAATATACTACCCTCTATATTGGAAATTATGTGTGCAGTACTTTGCAATACCATTTTGTTTTATAGACTTTAAGGATTGGTCTGTAAATTTAGCAACATGAATGAATTTACCAAATTATGTATTCTATATAAATTGCTCGAATAAACGAGCTTCTTCACATTGAAATATTACTATTTATAGTGTTGTCTACATGGTGCATCTTGTTAGATGAAAGGTGATCCCACAATAGTGGTTTACAATTTTTGGCCAAACTAGACATTGAAATAGTTTTTTTTAACTAAATCTTCACTTTCAGGCACCTATAGTGGCTAAACTGCGAGGAATTTGAAGATGATGCAAACTAGAGTTTCGTGAAATTTTGTTTGTAGATTCTAAACATATTTTTTTCAAAAAAATTGGAATTAGATTGAACTTCTTTTTCCATTTCCCTCAAAAACTAGTTTTCTTCATAAAAGAACATTTTCAAAAAGTGATGCTCACCGTATAACGCATAACCTTTTTTCCATAAAGGATAAAATTATAATTCTTTCTAATTTAGATTTGTAACTACAATATCTAGTGCTTCAACTTGGTTAGATAGTTTTTTATTGAATATTTTTCTTTAATCATGTTTCGAAGCCAGACCAATTGAAATATAGACATAGCGCGATTGTATAACATGTAACTTTTTTTGTGCATATCGAAATTCAATTTTTTCTTTTTGTTGGATCAAGGAATCTAATTTTTGTTGCACTCATATTTTTCAAAAAACAAAAAATGATAATCTTCTATTTCTCCACATGTGCAGAATAGAGAGCTTGATTTTTGGTAAAAAACCTACATTCACAAGAAATAAAAAATAAATATAATAATCAAATTAAATTTAATTAAAATTATACTTTTTTGGAACCTTATAATAAGGAATACATAATTCAAATAAATGAATTCATTTGATCCCCCAAAAGGTAAATCAAAAGTGGCTTTTTATCAGCATTTTGATAGGTGTAAAGGAGACTCTGTTATAGGTATGGTTTAAAACTAGCAGGGTTCTATCAAAGAGGGCTTGGTCTAAGGTGGTTTGATCAAACCCTATTCAATTGGAATCATTTGAATAAAACTTTTCAAGGCTTAAATCATTGTATTTTCTAAAAATATGTGATTTCAGCAAAAATTAGGATCTCCTAGAAAGTGTAAACCACTATTGTGGAAGCACCCTGAACTATTTTATTCTATTATTGTTTGCAATGTCCACCTGTAGCTTTAGAATGTGCACCTATTTTTAAGTTTGTAATGAAATCCTGTTATCAAATTAATCATGGACCTGTACTCAAACACATGCATCACTTTGTGATTTTAATCTTTGATGGCTGACATACTTCTACTTTGATGTCCTTTGCATAATCAATTCCAAAGCTCCATGAAATAACTAGATGATTGATTTTCTATTTTTTGAAGCCTTCATGGGACTGTTACTATTTATGCCTTTCAAAATTCCATTTGATCATGCATTAGAAAAAAGGAATCCTTCAACATTATTAGGTAGTTGGATGTAGTGATAACACTGATAATAGCATATACTTGAAGATCTCTTGATGATGCTTTCATGTGCCATAATTTGATAATGACTTACTTGCAGTCATGTAGTTTGTCTTCTTGATGTCACTATTCCTCTCGAGTCTCTTCTAGACTATATATACACTTTGAGGTTATGAAGATTATTTTAACACTTTGATGCTCTATTTTCCCTTCAATGTAAAGGGGCTCCATACTTTATGTGAATTCAATGTAAATAAATTAGAGTTGAAACTGAGCTAATAAATGCAGTTGATGCTCATTCAACATGTTTTTGATTGCTTCTCTAAATGATGAGCAATAGGATGCTTTTCTCAATATGTTTTCTTCATGTTACAATTAAAGGTTTCTCTTTAAAACACTATGCTTGTTGTCCCATGTCACTATTTATGTGTTGGGCTCAACCCTTGTGGGAGCCACATTTCTCACCACTCATAAAAATATCTATTGGTTGAAATGATATGATTATACATGTAGCTACACACTAAACAAACAAATTAGCAAAACAATTGAAGCTGAAAGCTTCCATTAAACTCTATACTCCTTGAACATTTTCCTTTTCGATGACTTAATCATTTGATGAATACCTGATAATATGTAGGTTACATTTATGTTGGTAATATAGGCATGAGGAAGGATGTGATTTATCATTTCTCTAACACCACCTTTCAATACTCTTGTAGGAAACCATGGAGTTTGGAGCCGAAACAACCTGGAGATACTCATACACAACAACTTGAAGACAAAGTATAAAATGATTAATCATTACAGGAAATAATGAATCACTCCCCTTTTTCATTGTTTACACTATCTTTAGTTGTGTAGTTTACAACTTTACTTTGTATTCATTATTTGATTATAAAAATAAAAATGAGTTACTCCCACGACTTGTGTGGGACTTTGGTTTTTACAATATAAATAAAGCATCATTTCTTATGAAAATTTATGAGTTCTTCTATTACAGACATTTGCATAATCACACTGGAAATTCACAAGTAATCAGATTATAGAATATAATGAATATTTTAGTAGAAATTTTGTACCTTTCAATGAGGAATGCAAGTCAGCTCTACCTGTCTTGAGTTGTAGCTAAAAATAGGTTACAACAATTAAGCTATATAACTGGTCTATGGTGTTTAGTAGGAAAACACTCCGCAAAGGTATCAACTTTGCAGTTAAGATATTTTGACTTCAGTTATCTCCTCTTGGCTTTTTGAAGCCCTTTATTCTATATAGGAAAAAGATTTAGTCTTTTTTCCTCAGTTCTTGATGATTTTTCCTTTGCATTTCTGCAAAGAAGAGATTAATTTTGTAACTCAGACTTTTTACAGTATTTTATACACAATAACTTTTTTACAAGTTAATTTAGTATTGTTATTTGTAGAATTTCCTTCAAAATATTCATTTGAATTCAGCATTCACCTCTTCAATTTCTGGTGTTTTGTTTCTTTTAAATGATTTGATACAAATTTATTATGTTTTAAATCTGAAACCTTTAAATTTTTGTCTCATTTCCTGGATGCATGTACACAAAAGGTAATTTTTTCACAAGTCATAGATTGTGTTAAGTTTATCTGTTCTCTTGGGTTGTCAAACTCAGTTTTCCTTCATAAGGTAAGATTAAACAAGCCTTTTTGTGAAATATTTATGTGATTAAGGTGCTCAAATTGAACTATTTCAATAGACTTTTGAGAGTATTAGTTCTAAAACAACTTGCATAGTAGTCATCATTAGTGCATCACCAGAGTTTAAATTTCAATTTATGCATTCAATTCAAGCCTTTTACCCTTTTCTCAAAATGAATCATTCAAGTACCTAATTGATCACAATATAGGAACTAGCCTAGAATCTAGAGGTTTAGTTTCATCATAGGGTACCCACAACCTAAAACTATTCCAATTTTTCACTGGATTGCAAAACTTTAGAAGGTTTTGTAGTATAGGTGCAATCCTAGTGATAACAATTGTAGCATGAATATGACCTAATAAGAACTAATTATTTGATATATTTTTTCAAAACACCTTATTTTCTAATAATAATGATAGGCCATTCAATCTAGATCACTTGATCTAAAGTCTAGACAACACCTCTTTAATTAGGAGGATTTTCTCGTCCTTGAAATATTATGAATAAAGGGAAAGAAAAACTTTCCCCTCCTTTTTTAAAATTTTCTTTTTTTGTTTCTTAGTGTCCCTTCAATGAAATTAAATATATTTATAAGACCCCTATGAAACCTCCTTTCCAACTAAAGTGCAATGTAACCCTAGATCATTTTAGACATTTGAAACAATATCATGAATATGAAGAAATAAAATTAAGATATAACAAAAATTAATCTCCAACATTATACTCATGCTCAATAGATTGTTAGTTATTCATTTTCATGTAGTTTATTTGTGTATCTTATAATTTATCCATGACATGAGTATTAATAATCTATTTTATTTCACTAATTTTTTCTCTTTCAAAAATTTGATGTTATAATATCAAGTAAGTGATTATCTGATTTTTTTAAAGTAACATCAAGAGGACTAATTGTACAAATCCAAAAGCTATGTCAAATGGTGATTAGTTAGTAAAAGTATTTGTTTATGCCAACATTATTTTTCATCTAGGATAGTCTTTATCTTAAATGTAGTATTGCACCTAGTTAATTAAATTTATTAAGATATTGGCTATATTTAAGTTTAATTAATTAGCTAATAATGGCTTGTGTCACCTTGACTTGAAATACTCAA
Organism: Sequoia sempervirens; assembly: GCA_007258455.2. Classification (NCBI taxonomy): domain Eukaryota; kingdom Viridiplantae; phylum Streptophyta; class Pinopsida; order Cupressales; family Cupressaceae; genus Sequoia; species Sequoia sempervirens. The sequence goes on from VDFB02274714.1 coordinate 26,470,798, forward strand.
GTTCCACCACTACCTCATTAATCTTCAACTAGTTATATTTAGGTTCCACCTTTGTTTAGTCAATGCCACCTCTATTTTAGTTACATTTCAAGCTAACTCACACCATGATAGGGACTAATAAAAAATTAACTCATGCTACCTTCAACATGTCACTTTCTTGAGTCACAAACCCAAAAAATCTATATATGTGTTCTTTACTTGTAACTAATTCTATAATATTGAAAGAAAAATATCCATTTTCTTCATCTATATCTTTGTTGCATTATAGATCCTAAGCTCTAGGTAGATTTGTTATATTTACAAGTAGATTGATATTCAGGTCATGATGTCACAAAATTTGTAGTTTCCCAAATAATAATAGCAAGTAGATTTAAACATCTAGTATACATAGTAAATGATAAAACTATTTTGATCTCATTATTATTTATAGGATAACTAAATTAACTAACATTCAATACTTTTAAGTCCCAATGAAACAATTGAAAATTGATTTATAAAATAATTATTTAATTTTATATTATTAAAAGTAACACTATAATATTTTTTAATATACCATTATACCTAAAAAAAATTAACTACAAATATAACAACAATTAATTGAGATAAACAAACAACTTTGTAAGTATACTCAATAAAACAAAAGGAAAGTTGAATTATAATAATTGCACATTAAATACAATAGTAGGCAATGCCTTTTTTCATACAGACAATTGGACATGGATATTCTCCCAATAGAAACATAAGTCGAAGGGATCATAACATACATAACATTATAAAAAATAGTAGTTATAGGGCCCACAAAGTGTGGGAGATCAAATGATGAATTAGCCGACAGGATGAAACTTTTCTATGATGAAGATGTTCAGTAAATGGTGCCCTTAGGCTATGGGTTTCCATATCTTGTGTCATTCTATCAGTGTATTTGGGCATGAATTTTATTATCATTTTTAGTTTTTGATGTATTGTATTTTATGCTATTCCAATACAACTATCATTTTGTGGTGTAGAGTGGTTGTATAGTTCGTGGGAGTTGCAAGGTGATGTGATTAAATATGTGATATAAATCCTAACAATTATTACTTTTTTGATGGTATAGTGTTTAAAAGTAAAATTACACAAATTAATTACACATTGGAGAACAATATGTGTTGTGAATTTGTTTATTTTGTTATTCAAATGTAAAGAGTAGATACCATGGATAGGAGTTTTAGGTGGGTGATACAAAAAATAAATGAAATTCAAGTGATGGATGAGTAACAATTGGAATTAATTATATGTATTAATGTTATTGTGTTGTTACTTTTATAGGGTTTTAAAACACTATGTGGGTTGTAGGTTGCAAAACACTTTGTGTTTTGAAACTTGCAAATTTTTAAATAGTAAGAATGTAATAAATATTTTTTTTTATATCAACTTATGATAGAGAAATGTATAGTGATGATTTCCTTAAAATAAATATGGTGCATTTATTAACCTATAGTTTATGACATAAGGTAACACATACACACTCAATATTGCACACTCCTTGCTATAAACGTTGTGGGCTACAAAACACACTATCTTTTAACATGCAATTCACAATTATCCCAACCCTTTTTGTTCTAATTTGTGTATATATGGGGGTATGTAACTTATTAGAAAAAAAACCTTTAATGTTGGTATCAATAAAATGTAAAACACTTCTCCCTAGTTGATGATTCAAAACACTTAGTGTTTTGGATAACCTATCAAATGTAGTTTACAAAACATACCATATTTTAAAAGTTGTAACTTATCATTCTAAACACAAATGTTAAATGATGGTTTTATTTCAAATGTAGAAAAATATATGTATAGTTATAGATGTCTAATATCAAATAAAATCTTTATAAAAATGACATTTTTTTTATTAGATAAGAAGGTTTAGGGCCCTAATCTCATACAAAACTTACATCAGAGTTGAAGATCCCAACAAAAAAAACTAAAAAAGCATAGCCTATCAAAATATAAAGATTAGAAAAGCATCAATAACCCATCAAAAAGACTATAGATCAATATTATGATTTGCAATAGGATACATAGTCCACTTATCCACACCAAGAACTATTCTCAATAAAACATAGCAGAGCCACCAAGTATTAAGCAGATTCTTTAAAATATTATGCAGATTCTTACTATAACTAAAATAAACTAAATATCTAAACTAGTCAAAGTGTAAAACAACAAAACTAAAAGCCATACATAAAAAGGAAAGATAACCAGAGAGATTTAAATAGAGCCCGAGCATAGGAAAAGGTAGAAAACTAGGATTCTTTAATAAGACTCCAATTCCTTTGGAGGTCCTCCAAAACATCTAACCAACAATACTTGAGCTCTCTTTCTTAGAATTATCATCTTCATTCTTGTGACCCTCCTTCTTCTACTACTTCAAAATTTTACCCTATCCAAAAATAGTTCCCATCACCACTTTCTTCATGATGTCATCCACCACAATATTGATGTTTTTTATGGCATATTCCATAACCTAAAACTTCTTGGAGATGGAAACCTCTTCAAGATGTATTTCAACTTCAACCATCTAAGTATTTGGTACTTCAATTTTAGAGCTTAGGTTCTTATAATTTCCATCCTTGATAATTTTCTACCTTTGAGAGTTTTGAATAGTGGTAACCTTCTCTGCCTTAGATATGGGGCTCTCCTTTTTTCCTCAATCGCAACATCCTCATCAAACTCTTTCTCCTCGCTATCCTCATTGTCTCCTTCCATCTCATTATACCCATTTTCCTGAAATTTCTCCACCTCCTCAACATAATTTGAAATATCCTCATCCTTCAAAAACTTGGTCTCACCTAGACTATTAGGGAAAAAATATTCCTTAGATGTGTCAAGGCCCCCCCCCTCAACAACCTTTTTTCATATTTCTATCATCTCCCTTCACTTTAGAAGTATATTTTACAAGTCTTACCAACCTTGTACTACCAAAAGGAGAAAAAACACTATCCGAGTTGGCATCCTTATCATCCAAGAAAGTGACAATGAGATTTTTCTATTTCATTTTCCTAGCATCCACCTTCATTTGTTTTCCTTCCCTACAGAAAGGGGGGGGGGTTCATTTTCTTAGGGGTGATTTTTAAGAGGTTATTGGAGGAAGGGTCAATATTAGGAAGAGAGGAATTTTTATTGTCAATCAACTTAGGCAATCTACCAAGAGAATGGATTTGGCTTTCAATTAGCTCTATCCACACATAGCTCTTTGGGGCCGGGATATTCTTAAGAAGATTGATAGTCAAATTCCTTTGAGGGGTAGTAGATAAAACATGCTTATAAATTTCCATAATAAGCCCCTGATGCAAGGGGTTTGCTCCATTGTCCATATTTTGCTAGAGAGAAGAAAATAGGAAAAAGGGTGGTTTTATCTTCTAAAGATGTCAAACATGGTTTAAGATAGGAAAATGATATCCATGTATAGACATAAAATTCCCTTCAAGAGTGAAGTACCTCATAATATGCAGACTACCATTAGCATAGGGAGGAAGAAGTTTTAACCTTGCATACCCATTTTGAAATCTTGTAGGTTTCTCCTTGGTTTTGAAGAAGTTGTCGATAAATTATTGATAGTTACCTAAACTCTTTTTGACAATATTTTTTCCCTCATAATTTAGACCCATAGCTTGAGTGATCTACTTAGCTATGACACTAAAGTGTAGACCACCAATATTAACCTCACAATCACCCCATGAATTGGTAAACTTATAGGTAAGGGCATCATTATATCCTTGCATAGATTGAAAAAAGGGAGTGATTATTTCCCTTTCAAATAGACCCCACAACTCCTCATTCTACTTTAGGGAATCACAATTACCTAGTTCCATCATTTTTTGGGGAACCCCCATAGAACCCTCACTAGCTAGACAGTTCCTACAAAGAAAAAGGAAATCTTCACCAAAGCCCTTCCCATCAGCTAGGGATGTCATTGATAGAGTAATCTCTTCAGAATTCATACTAAAAATAGTTGCACATGCATTTGAAGAGGCTCCCACTTTAACTCACCAAAAATTATGAGAAAATGAAAAGAGATAGAAAGATCTCAAAGATAGAGGCATATCATCTTCATTTTATTTCTTTGTAAGGGGAGGAACATTGTTTGGCACTTTTTTATCATCTTCAACATTCAATGTCGAGCTTCTGCCATCATTGCAAGAGACTAAACATTGAGGGGGGTTGCTTTATCTCTCTTCTTCTTCTCTCTTATGGGGGATTTTTTTCCCTCACATGGGGTTTTGGCCTTCTCCTAGATCATTGAGAGCATTCTTTTTTTTTGTATTTCATCTCTCTTTTGGAGAGGAGTTTTTTCCCATTGGGATTTCTCTTTTTCTCTGTTTGTGAGAGATTTAATTTGCATATGTACATGGGTTCCTATCATGGCCTAGTATTTGGGAGGTCCCCATTAGTTTGCATTTTTTGTGTCATTTGCATAATAATATACTACTCCCTCAGTTGCACTTAAGCAGGGGAGTTGGTGAAAATAAAGTCTTGTACCTAGTTAATTCATTGCTAGGGGACTTAGGGGACTTATTTAAATGTTAAGTTTACTTAGGTCCTAGGAAGGAATCTTCCTAAAAGGTGTTATATGTCATTAGTTGTTATCTTATCTTTTGACTTGTAACACATGTGACCTAGGTAGTTGTGATAAATTATCTCATATCATAAGATTAAGACACTTGTCATAATCTTATGTCATCTAATGTCTCACCTTGTCTAGATATAACCAAGGAGTCCCTCATACATTATACACATCACATTGAATCATATTTGCATAATTGTTTAGAATACATTTTATTCTTGTCATATCCATATTCTCTCTCTTGTGCTTTCCATTTGTCTTCTATATCTTGAGTGTCTATATCCATAGCCAATTCTAATAGTTCACATGTCACAAATACCCATTGAGGAAATGATTAAAAATAGAATATTTAAAGAGGAGTTTAACAATTACTCTTTCTGCACAAAGAAACAATATAAGATAACTAAGCCAAGAACACAAATGAAAGCCATAAAATTATTATACATATGTGTCTTTATAGAGATAATAATATCCCCTATCAACTTAAGATACCAACCTATATCTTCCTTCAAAAAGTTTAGCATTATCAATATTTCCCTTCATTATTTTAATATCCACCTCAAAATAATTGGAGACACTAGTGTTATCATTTATTTGAAATATCATAACTGTACTCACCTTAACTCTTGAATTAATCATGATTGAATTAATGCTTTGCACTTTTAGGTTTCCTTTATTACACATTTTGTTGTCATACATTATAATAGAAATATTAACCCATATATCACCTCTTTTCCCTCGACATATAATTGTAATCCAATTTATATTTTTCCTTATTGACAATATCTTTTATGTGATGTGGTAGTAAATGAAACTCAAAATAAGTCCAATTATTATGCTTCAGAGCTTCATTATCCATAGCATCCACAACATAATTACTGTCTCTATACAATTCATAAATTTTATAGTGCTAAAAGGTCTTAAGGATTTTCCTGTAATCATTCAACACATCCCAAATCTCCCAAGGTATTGTCGCATTCCCCTTCATGTTGTCTATTATTAATTTAGAGTCACCTTTGATGATCACCTTAGTGTATCCTTTCTCTTAAAGATGTTTTAAGCATGCCCAAACAACAATAGCCTCAACTACTATAGCGTAGAAAAAAGTATCTTTGGACATTTTCACGATTATTTGGGTCTTTCTTATGGATGTTGGCCTAGTTTTTCCTATATTTAATGTTGTAATGTGGTCAACACATTCACATTATGTCTTGGACCTTGTGAATCAATAAGAACTTTATGATGCCTTGTAAAAGTGTTGTGAAGTGTTGTAACCCACTTTCAAACTTTTATAGGACCTTTTTAATATAATTCACTTAAATAACCTCTTTTTATCACTTACCAAGCCTTATTTCAAAGTTTTGTAAAGTCTTTTAACAAAATTTCATGCTTTTCTAGGCTTGTCATCAATAATTTAACCCTTTGTTATGCTTAATTGGCCCCTTTATACACTTGCATGCCCTACTTAAGTGTATTTTTTAGAATAATCCCACTAAATATCTGTTAATACAATTTAATTCCTAGCACACACTTAAAATGTGTAAGTCAGACCAAGTTTCCACTAGAGGCGAATTAGTCCCACTTTGCTAAAAAATCAAAATTATTTCAAAATTCTGCCAGGATATTATTTTCTAAGCCTTTAGGTTGGCCTGTGATGTGGTATTTTTGAGAAATTTTGTATAATCATGTATAAATATGGGGTTTTTCCTCTCATTTTATCCTCCTCAATTTTCCTAATCATTCAAGTAATTATTAAGCATTCACTTTAGCATCTTAGGCATTGTCAAGTATACATCCATTGGAGCTTCTACTTGCATATCTTCCAATTTTTACATCAAGGGTTTGGTGAGTTGTAGTATTGCATTTTGTTCATTCATCATTCTCTTTTTATTTCATTTCATTTTAAGGGTTTAATTACCAAACTAGGGTTTGACAAAGGAAGACCCCTATTAACTAACCCTTAACACTTTTCCCCCTCTTTGCATGTGTTTTGCAGGTCTTGTGTGCATATTTGTCAAAGAGAAAGGTGTGAAAAGGTTTCAACAAATCATCAAAGTAATTAAAAGTGGTGAAAGTCCTAAAAGAAGCTTGGAGAACACCTATAGGTCAAATTCTACAGATTCAGATCTGAAAACCTGTTAAGAGCTGAAATGCAAACTAGGAGCTATAGATTGCACCTTTGAATTTCCCAAAATATAGAAATGGACTAAGATTCCATGAGTGGAGAATTCATCCCACTACTAGGCCTAAAAAGTGGTTTCTACAGTTCTAAGTACACTTTTGTCTGAAACCTATTCCAGTAGAATTTCCCCAAAACAGGACTAGGTCACCCAGCTTGGCCTAAGTGTCCTAGTGTGCTTCAACAATGTTTTTTGCAGAATTCCAGACCTTCTCTCCATCACTTTCTAGTTTCTAGGTGCACCTATTCAATCTCATTAATTTCTTTATAGTTTACTTGCTATTTTAGTTCATTTCACATATCACAGTGTCTTTTCAAACAATATGCATTTCATTAGTTTTTCATTAGTATTCAATCTCTTTCATTATTTCTTTGCATCTAGGACATTTCCCTTAGAAAAATTTCAATCATATTTGCATTGGAATCTCAATGGCATATTCTTGAGTGAGAGATTAAGATTTTTGGTACCTCTCTCCTTTCAGGTGCAAAACCTTAGAAATGTACAAGAGCCCCCATTCCCAAAAATCTATGGTTCATTTTGGTGAATCTACATTTAGAACATTTTGTTTTTGATTCATAGCTCATTTACATTCTAGGAATAGCATTTTGAATTGTTTAATTTGCATTCTAGGGTTTTAAAATTTTCATTAGTGAAAATCTCATCTAGCATGCATTTTTGCATTGAATTTCATTAAAATTAACAAAATTTTGTGTGTTCATATTATATCTACATCTAAATACCTAAAAATCATAAAAATCAATTAAAAAATATGAAACTTTTCAAAAAAATCACTACCTAGATTCATTTGCCATGCTAGGCGACTTAGTCTAGTTGCACAAATTTTGCAATGCATTTTCTATCATTTCCAGTTCATTCTCTACATTTCTATTTTTTGTTATTACATTTCTATTGTTGTTTCCAATTTTTTTATTGAATTTCTTGCACTTAGTTTTCTTTCATTCATTTGGATCATGGATATGTGTTTTAATAAGCTTTGGATGTCATTAAAATCCTTAGTTGATATGTCAAGTTGTACTTTGGAACTAATCCTAATAACATTGAACTTCCACATGCTCACTCAAATACCAATGCATGTCCTCCTCATGATGTTGAAAACATTGGAGAAGATGATGAAAGCATTCATAAATTCCTAAATGAATGCCTTGATAGCCTTGAAGCTAATGCATCCTTTTATTCGTCCATGAAACAACAATACCTTCCTCCAGTACCACCTCCTGGTTACATCATGAAACAAGCATAGAACCTAAGTTCCATACACAAGGTGAACTTAGTTCTTCTAAACAAACAACCACTCAACCATTTTATGATAAAAAATTCACCAGTACTCCAGTCAACCTTGAAGAAACCTATGGAAAAGGTTTGACCATTTTGAGAAAATAAGGATCTGGTGCACAACAATTGAACATGACACTCATCAACTCTTAGAGAAAAAACCACAAGATGAGAACACATCAAGGTTAGGATATCAAGATCCCCCTCATAACAACAAGCCTCTTAGAGAATATATGAGGCTTCATGATGATGGCATGTTGATTATTGATTCCCCTCCTAATCTAAATTTCCTCCTCCCTAGAGAGCAACACTTGACTTATAAAAATGAAAAGGATGAGAGGATCACTTTGGGTCCGTCTTCAATTAAAGAAAAGGGTGAATCTAGCAAACACAAGAGGCCTTAAAAATTAAATTTTCCTCTTTGTCCACCACCTGAATGTGAAAGGAAACTAAAAATACTTTTAAACAAAGGACTCATAGTATTACCACCTATGAATAGGTTGGTAATATTTCCTAAAGATTCCAATGTTCCACATTGTGTATATCATCACGTTCTTGGACATAGAAGTGATGAATTTCATACAATGAAAGAAATACTAAACAAGTATCATTTCAATGGTGATAATTGCCATCTAGTGATTCCATAAACCACTTTCCAACTCCTTATCATGTCATATTTGTAGAAAATTCCCTTCTCACTATTACATTACCTTTCTCATGACCTACGTCATCTCATTCTTTCCTTGCACTTAGTGGGGGAAACAAGTTGCTAGCCTCGTCCTTTTAATGCATTTTTCATTGTCCCTTAGTTGTGTTATTCACCTTACACTTATACCAACTGAAACTGGGAGGCCGATGACTTGCTTGACAGTTGACTCACATGTGCCTTACTAGTCTTTTTACTTTACTTTTTTGTGTTTGCATGTGCGTCATGTGATCCCCTATGATGTTATATTTGATGTTCTCTCTCTTTATGACATTCCCCTATTTGTACCTTCATTCTTCTTTATGTCATACATCTCTTTTTCTTTTTCTTTTGTCTTTTTCTTGCATTTTCCTTTTGGGGATGACACAAGGAATTGATACATTCATGTCTCTTTCATGTTGACCCAAAGGGATCTTCCTTTCTCTTTTCCATTTCTTTGGTGTTTTTCTTTTGTTTTCCTTTTGGGGATGACACAAGGCATTGAGACGCTCATGTCTCTTTCATGTTGACCCAAAAGGCCTTTTCTTTTTCTTTTCCTTTTCTTTTTTCTTTTATTGTGTTTTCCTTTTTCTATCCTTTGATTGGTCATCTCTTGGAGACATTAGACACAATGTTCCCCAAGTTAAATACCTCACCTGAACTAAGCAAGACTCCTTTGAACATCTTTTTTATGTTACATTTTTCATTTTTAATATGGCCACCTTGCATAACATAGCTTCCATGACTGTGGTCCCACCGCGTTTGTTCATGAGCTCCAAGCATACAAAGTTTTGTTGTCTCGTGAAGCTCGAAAAGTCATTTTCTTTTATGGTTCCTTATTAAAGTTATCAAGAGATATAACTTTGGTATGGTTGATCGAGAAGCCCATTCCAAGGCATGACTTTCCCCATAGCCAACTACGTCTATGTGAGTGCATACCATCCATGAGTGTATGTTTCTCACCTTTTTAGGCCTTCTCACTCGGGAGATAGCCATGAGCTTCATCGCCTCAAAGTGAGTATGCATTTTCTGGAAAAATAGCCTAGATCTAATCCATAATGGGATGGACAAATAGTTGAAGCTTGATCCAATTCTCTTTTTTCCTTCTCTCTTTCCTTTTCTCCCTTTCATTCTTTTAAATCATTTTTCACGTGTCTTCCTTTGTGGTAATGTTTGGTTTGCCATGGGATCTTGATCTTGGGGGCTTGACCACCCCTTTTAATTATCATTGTCTCATCTTTTCAACATGGGGTCATTTGGATCCCTCTTGATGTCTATGTTTGGCTACTTTAGTGTGAGTTTGAAGAAAGTTCACCATCTCACTAAAGTGGGGCTAAACGTACCATAGAAAAATGTATCTTTGGACATTTTCATGTTCATTTGGGTCTTTCTTATGGATGTTGGCCTAGTATTTCCTAGATTTAATATTGCAATGTGGTCAACACATTCACATTAGGTCTTGGACCCTTATGAATCAATAAGAACTTTATGATGCCTTGTAAAAGTGTTGTGAAGTGTTGTAACCCACTTTCACACTTTTCTAGGACCTTTTCAATATAATTCACTTAAATAACCTCTTTTTATCACTTACCAAGCCTTATTTTAAAGTGTTGTAGAAAAATTTCACTCTTTTCTAGGCTTGTCATCAATAATTTGACCCTTTCTTATGCTTAATTGTCCGCTTTAAATACACTTATAGGCCTTACTTAAGTGTATTTTTAAGAATAATCTCATTAAACATCATTCAATACACTTTAATTCCTGACACCCACTTAAAATTCCTTAGTGGTGCCAATTCGCCACTAGGGGTGCATTAGTCCCACTTCGCTCAAAAATTAAAATTATTTCAAAATTCTCCCAGGATATTATTTTCTAAGCCTTGAGGTCGGCCTGTGATGTGGTATTTTTGGGAAATTTTGTATAATAATGTATAAATATGGGGTTTTTCCTCTCATTTTCCCCTCCTTAATTTTCCCAATCATTCAAGCAATTATTAAGCATTCACTTTAGCATCCTAGTAATTTTCAAGCATACATCCATTGGAGCTTCTACTTGCATATCTTCATATTTCTACTTCAAGGGTTTGGTGAGTTGTAGCATTGCATGTTGTTCATTCATCATTATCTTTTTATTTTATTTTATTTTCAAGGGTTTAATTACCAAACTAGGGTTTGACCAAGGAAAACCCCTTTTCACTAACCCTTAACACTTTTTTCCCTCTTTGCATGTGTTTTGCAGGTCTTGTGTGCAAATTTTTCAAAGAGAAAGGTGTGAAAGGGTGCCAAAAATAATCAAATTCATTCAAAGTGGTCAAAGCTCAAAAATAATCTTGGAGAACACCTACAGGTCAGTTTTTATAGTTTTAAATTTAGAAACCTATTAGGATCTAAAGTGCAGACTAGGAGCTACATATTGCACCTTAAATAAATTTATCAAAATATGGAACTGGAATAAGTCGCAATTAGTGGTGAATTAGTCCCACTGCTAGGATTGAAAAGTGGTTTCTACAATTCTAAGTACCCTTTTGTCTAAAACCTATTCCAGTAGAATTTCCTCGAAACAGAACTAGGTCGCCTAGCTTGGTGTAAGTGTCCCAATGGGCTTCAATAGCTATTTTTGTAGGATTCCAAAGCTTCTCTCCATCAATTTTTAGTTTCCAAGTACACCTCCTCAATATCATTAATTTTTGTTATAGTTTACTTGCATTTTTATTTCATTTTCCATATCACATTGTGCTTTCAAAGAATTTGCATTTCATTAGTTATACATTAGTATTCAATCTCTTTTATTAGTTCTTTGCATCTAGGACATTCCCCTTAGACAGATTTCAATTATATTTGCATTGGAAACTCAATAATACTCTTGAGTAAGCCATTAATATTTTTGGTACTTCTCTCCATTTAGGTGAAAAACCCTAGATATGTAACAGAGTCCCCATTCAGAAAAATCCATGGTTCAACTACATTGTTATGCAAATTCCAAAAATTTTGCCATATCCTTCTATAATATTACCTTGGTGATTTCTTATTATCTCCAAGATATTGCTAAGCCCAATTTCCCTTTAGAACAACAATAAAAATTGCATTTGATCCAACCCACCTCAAGAGGAGAGCAAACAATGCTTTTTCTAGCCATATGTTTTATAAAATTGAATTTTGTAATATCCTGTTTTAATCCCCTGTAATGGGATGAAGTTGCACCCCTTGTAAATTCCCCATTTTCATCCCATTACCTTAGAAAAAATAAAACCAACAATTCTATTCCACCTCATCCATTTTTCTTCCACCAACTTTGCAATTGTCTATAGTGTTGGTGGGGGAATGTCTGTTGGGGATGCTAGTGCGACACATGAACATATACATGGTGTGTTACCATCATGACAAATTCCTGCCTCTAGAATCTAAAAAGTAGTTACACTTCTCCATTGGTGATGAAAAGTCACACCCCTGCACCCTTAACTGACCTTGAATGACTCTTTTGGGCCTCTATCCATGCTAAAACATTCATTCATTCACTTAATTTTTGCTTCTTCTTCTCCAAGCTTCTTCAAACTCACTTGATATTTCTACATGCTTCTTGAGCTTTTCCATAGCACTCTCCACCATTTTTTAATCTCTAAAGCATCACTCTACTAGATTTCACTCTTGTTGTGGCAACGATTGCACCTTCAAGCTTGCAAGTTCACATCTCCCTTCACATGCTCGAGGGCACCTTGTTTGGGTGGTGATATCCACTTTACTTAGTATTATCATTTGATTTCATAGAATAGTGTTGTTACTGTTGCTTGGTAGCATTTTAATCAATTACTTTCATTATTGACCTTTCTCTCTCATGGCTATTCTAGCTATCCATGGAGGTTGGAACACTAAAATAGGGGTTTGATTGCGGTAAGCCCCGAAACAGCCCCAACATTTTTCTCGGTTCTACTGTGTGTATATTTTGCATTCATGTGGAGCTTGTGGGAGGATAGACCATTCAAAAGTTGTATTTCCATCACCTTTTTATTCTTTTCAACATATCCTTTTAAGTTAAAGTATTCTTATTGTTGTTCTAGCTATTTTATTATTTCTAGTTTTGTGTTACTACTTAAGATCACATTTATCAGATAGACTAGCTAAATCTATATTATCTTAACTATATTTCATACTCTCTTCTCATATGGATGCCACCACCTGACCAATCCACTCTAGGACATTGTGTTGTTTTTCATCTTTTTCAATGGGGTCATGTGGTTGAGAGTTTTCTAGGTCTCAGTTTTGACTCAAGAATTAGCTCATCTTGTCCCCTAAACCTCTCAGGTTTGCAGAAGGATAGTGTAAAATCAATAGCCCTCCCTTTTCACCCTCTTAAAATTTTGAACTGACCACTGAACAATCCTTAGTGTGAGGTAGACTAGGGAAGTTGATCGTTCTAGACCATCCATGACCTAGGGTCCTGAGCGTTCAGTCACTTTCCTCTACATTTTGGTGAACCTGACTTGAACCATTTTGGTTCTATTTGGTAGTGTTGAAAGATCCTTCCCTTGTATTCTAGGAGTTTTTTGGGTGTAAGTTTTTTAGGGCACCTAGCCTTGCAACATAGCCTACAACCCCTAGTGGTGTAGCTAGGAGTGTTCCTAAGTATTACAAAATGAAAACTTGAGTAGATGACTGTCTAATTTTGAAACCCTTGGGGGCTCTTGCATTATTTTTGTCTACTGTACGCAAAGGTGGCTTCCTTCTTATATCTACCCATCCCATCTGTGTAAACTACAAGTGGATCTCGTACTATAACATTCATCTCATGGGTATGTGTCGGATCATGATGGTCCAAAAAGTGGCAATATGATGGGTATGTGTAGGGTATGTGGCTGACGATTTTTTTTACCCAAAATTGATGAAACAAAAAGGGTTTTTAAAGGAGATTCTCAGCTTTCCACCAATATAAATTATGCTTTACTTTGAATTTAATAAATAAATATTATTCATTTTCTATTTGAATTATGAGTAAAGTCTTGATTGATAGGTAGATTGAAAAACATCTATATCTTTCAAACGGTGTCATATTTTTTGAATTCAAAACATGTGTCACATTATATGCTTCCCATACTATAAGATTAAAAAAAATGATTTTCATGAAGTTTTCACCAAGTTAAGGTGGTCAAACATACAAGTTTTTATATTTTTTAAAAGTTGTAAGAAAAAAATCGTAATTAATTATTTGCTTGGGAAAAAAATTACAAAAAATCATAATTAATTATTTTTTATATCTAAAATCTTATAAAAAATACTATCATTTTATTGTGGTTAGGGTTGTCAAACAGAAACCTACTTCTTATTTTTTCCCTGAAATTTAAGTACTACACATTGAAATTTCAAATTTTCACCAAATAGATTTAAAAAAAAAAAAAAACCTAGTAGTTTAGAAGCTAAATTCAATTTGCTACAGATTCTATTATTACATATTTTTGAAATAATATAGATAAATTATTCAAATTTTTACGTCAATTTTTCTAACTCTGATGTTTCTAAATTTTTTGCCACTTAAGGGCTTGTTTTTTTCATGATGATCCTCCACATACACTCACAATATTTTCCAATGAATGCTAATAGAGAACCATCTCCCTTGTACATCCTCACATGTATCAATGGGAATAGGGTGAAGCCACAATAGTGGTTACAATTGAAGTGAGGAAGGAAAACTCATAGAAAACAAATGCATGGCAAAAAACTTGATTTTAGGGGTTCGTACGAACATACCGGTTCAACCGAACCCATTAGGGGTTCACTAGAACCTGGGTTCGCTAGAACCCTTTTAATGCTTCCCCGCCAAAAACCCTTATAAAAGGGGGGTTCGAATGAACTAGGGTTCGAATGAACCCTGGTTCGAGTGAACCCCTAGGGGTTCGCTCAAACCCCTGGGGGTTCATTCGAACCCCTCTTATTCCTCATCCCTCCTCTAAGACACAAAAAACCCCTGAATTTTGGCACTTCCGAGCTCAGGTTGATGATGAAAATGGAGGAATCTTCACAAACCCAACTGGAATTAGGTAGTCCTCGGAACAAGCTATCCAACGAATATAATCTTAATATGTTTTGGTTTTATTATGTATTTGTTTTTTTAGTTTTATTAAACATAGGGTTTTCATCGAAAATAAAGGTCTATGTTCTGCACATGTGGAAAAATAGCAGATTATCAAAAACAAAAATTGAAAAATATGAGTGCACCAGATATTGACGTCCTTGATCCAACAAAAAAAAAATTGAATTTCAATATATACAAAAAAAGTTATGCATTATAAGGTCGCGCTATGTCTGAATTGTAATTGGTTTGACTTCGAAACTTGATTAAAGAAAAAATATTCAATAAAATACTATCTAACCAAGTGGAAGCACTAGATATCAGAGTTATGAATCTAAATTTGAAAGAATTAGAATTTTATCCTTCATGGAAAAAAATTTATGTGTTATACGGTCTGAGTCACTTTTTAAAAATGTTGTTTTTTGAAAAAAACTAGTTTTTGTGGGAGATGGAAAAAGAAGTGTAAACTGATTCCAAAAATTTTGAAAAAAATATTTTTAGAATCTACAGACAAAATGTGATGAGACTCTAGTTTGCATTATCTTCAAATTCTTCATGTTTTAGCCACTGTAGTTGCCCGAATGTGAAGATTTAGTTAAAAATAATAATTTTAGTGTCCAGTTTGTCCAAAAATTGAAAACCACTATTGTGGGATCACCCAATACCATAACTGGTGTTCTCATTGACCCTACATTCTAGGTGAATGTCATCATAGAGGAGATCATGTTGATAAAACTTTTTACATAAGGATGGATATGATGAGTCTAGAAGTACTATACGTATGCATGATGGGCTTTCCATTCCTCCTATCAATTATATCACATTATTAGCTCTAGTTAGGCCCAGGACTTTGAATGCACTCTTTGATATCATCTCGGGGTCTGAACTATTTAGAGTGAAACTAGGTATTCCCTGGATAGTTTCCATGAATGCACTTCCCTATGTAATCCATTAGTTCTTGAAGTTTTTCCGTGAGGATTATGTGCATGTAGTCCACGACACTAGTTACAAACTGATGATTGTGCATAGGGGCTACTCACTTGATCACTTATGGCCTACCCCTGTTGGCCCACTCCCTCCCAAGGCAAACTTAGTATATCGAACTTATGTTAGTTATAAGAGTGGGGCCATACTACCAAAAGTGAGATATCGTCCTTCTCCCTATGCTATTTCACATAAAATTTGCATGATGGTACAACATGGGGTTCCCTTTGTTGGAAACTGATAGGTTGTCATTGATATCAACAAATAATGGAATTCAGTTGATTATTAGTATTTTTTGCTCTAATTATGAATGCCTATTGATCTAGTATTTTGATCTAGACTATCCTATTTTTGTATGATCTTCTCAGAAGCTGATAACATGATTTACCTTGACATCAATTGCATTCTATGACATGGTTTCAACTGAGTAGGGTCTATGGGTTGTGAGGTACTGTTATCAGTTGGTTGTGAATAGTTCTATGCTTTTACGCTAGCTTTGTACATTGGTTTTTTGGTCTTGATTCCATCTCAGTAAAAGATATCATTACAGGACTTTATACACAAGTTTGAGTCTACAAGATGTATTCTACCTTGGAGTTTCATAATGATATGTGGAAGAATTTGGGAGATATTAATGATGGGAATTTTTTTCTATAGACCTCAGTGAGTTTTCCTCCTACACGAGTTGTTGTGGCAGATTTTACATTTTCTCATAATTAATTTGTTGGAGTAAATGGTTTTTACCATTTACCCACTTAAGTTTAGTTAGGTTGATTATGAATTTAATTTATTAGGTAGTTTCTTTCCCATATCAAAAATTTTTATACCTGCCATATATTTCATGCCTTTATAAGGCAATTTGTACAATATGTAAATTATCTTATATGTTTCCCTCTTTCTGGTGAAATGGCCTTGTGTTACCTCTCTCATTTTTGGTGAAGGTTTATGCTATAGATGATCTTCCTAGGCTATTTTCTCTAATATGGTATCAGAGCCACCCAATCTGCAACTCCTTCCTTGAGATTGTTCATTGGAGAGTTTTTGAGATCATTTGTTTCAACATTTGAAATTTCTCATATTTCAAAGTTGCCTATTTTTTTGATTTTCCTATTGAAGGGTTTTTTTTGTTACTAAATAATTTGTAATTGAAGGCCCATGTTGATTTTCTTAATTGAAAGGAAGTTTGTTTGAATGCAAATTTTTATTCTAACACCCAATATCTTTGTCCTGAAGGTTACAAACTGATTATCTTTAAAGAGGCATGATTTCTTCTTCACAGAAGGGGCATTTGAAACCTATTGAAGGACAACTCTATTCAATGTTTTAATTCTCTCTCAATCACTGCATTTGAAGCCCACATCATTGTGCAAGGGTAGAAGGTGGATTTCATGGTAAGATGGACAATTTTTTCTTGCTAAGAGAGCCCCATTTTTTGTTCAAATGTTTCAATCTCTACGTGAATCTAGAGACACAATTTTATACTAAGGACATGATTTACCTCTCTGAGGTGGACTTCCTCTTAGAGATCCATGATTTTTCTTGGCATAAGGCCGTGAAAATTCAAAATTCCCTCTACAAGCTATATGGAAGGGGCATTTTTTTGGTCTTTTGCAATTGTAGACACCCCATATCCCATTTGGAGGTTGTTGTTTGTGTTTTACTTCTTGGAGACCCGCGTTCTCTTTGGAGAGGAAAATTTATTTGGCTTGAAAGGTCTACTGGCCGAATCTCTATTTCTTCAGGAGGCATTTTGTTGGTGTTATTTGGAAGAACCTATTTTTTTGGGCTCACTCTTCTCCAATGGTGCTTGAAATCTATTGTAGGCAAAAAATCACTTTAGCAAGATGATCTATTTTTTGAGGTTGTTCCACTATGGCAGGCGTGAATTCATCTTTGGGGGCCCAATTTTCTAGAGAGACCCACACCCATTCACTCATAGCTATGATTTTTACTTGAGAATTTGGAAGGAATTTTTATAGTTACTAAGGATGTGTAGAGGTGGGAAAATTGGAGGCCTTTGATTGGCTGATATATCCAATTTTAAATTAAACTTTTTAGATTTTAAAGTTTGATATCAAATATTTTCTTAGGGTTCAGTCTACGGTGGACTCAACCACCAATCCTTTTGGCATGGACTTTGGACATTAGTCCCACATTTGTTGGGTAAAGGAGTTTCTTAGGCCTTATATAGCCTAGTGCATCTCTCCTTACGGGAGTGCTTGTAAAGGATCACTTTCACTTGTGTAAATGGATTCCTTGATATGATGAAAGTTATTGACTCAGTTGTTAGTGACTTCAAGCTCTCTGTGTGTGACTTGGCAAGGCCCAATTGGTTGCCTTACTTGGTGATTTGGAGTTTATTAGGCCTTATATAGCCATTGGTATGATGAAAGTTATTGACTCAATTGTTAGTAACTTCATGCTCTCCGTGTGTGACTTGGCAAGGCCTAATTGGCTATCTGACTTGGTGATTTGGAGTTCACTTTGCCCAAGAGGCTCATTTTTATCCCCTGTGCATTTTATGGTTGTATGGTGTGACTGAGAGGTCTAAAAGATTCTGAAAGTGCCTCTATAGGCCTTTTTTTTCATTTTTGCATATTGTTTGCAAATGAAGGCCAATTTTCACAAACCATATATCGATGGAAAGGTATTTTTGTCACATTTACAATGGTTGAGTAATTTCTCTCATATTTTGTTGTTTGGTGGTGATTTTAATCCATTAATTTTCAATATTGGTGGTGTTGTTCTCTTTGGATTTTCTTGATTCTCATCCCTTCTTTTGCATTATTACTTCCTGAAGTATTTTGGGAAGGCTTCATTTGTAGTATTTAGGAGTTTCTAATTATTGTTGAAGGTTAATATCTTTATATTCTTGGAGATTTGTCATAGTGGATTGTGGGGTTTTCATTGCATCCTTTCGTGATTATGTTAAAAATGGGAAACTATAAACAATGGAGAGATGGTATCATAAAACATCTTAGATGGCTTCATTTGTTGCCACATTTGTATAATCTAGTTCCCTTTCCTAGTACTGATAGTAATAAATTTGCATGGAATTGTAGAATGGATCATGTCATAGGAGTTATTGTAATGTATATTGATGATTCCACTTTGCATGCTATTGATCATTTTGAGTGTCTTTATATTATTTGGACTAAAATTTGGGAAATACATGGAGACTCTGATACTCAACTATTCCTAGATGATCCTATTTCAGATTGTCTTGTGCCTCTTGATTTTTTAGACAAGATACCCTATGATCATGCTAATATGTAGGAGTTTGAAATTTTAGAATACTTTGAATCTTTAGATGAGGATGATGAGGGTTCTTCAAATGCTCCTTCTAAATTAGGGATAGTTCATGTACCTTCACCTTCATTGATTCATTTTACAGAGTCATTAATTAAGGTTGCTATCATTCTCGTCCAACATGGCCATTCATCTTATGTTGATGATTCACTAAGCATGTGCAGTGATTCATTACAAGTATTTCATTATCTTCCTAATTGGGGTATTTGTTAGACATTGGTCCATTGTTCGTGGAATCTTACATTTTAAATTTGGAGGACACATTTGAGGGGTTATCTCTCCTCTTTTATGATATTTATTTCACAACTGTCATCAAACCATCTCTGTCTTTGGATATTGTTCAATACCAGTTTCGAGTGGTACCTTGTTTTTCACCTTCTATTTTGATTGGGCATGTTTCTGATTGGTTTGTGGCATCATCTTCCAAGGTCTAGGAAACACATGAGTAGATTTTAGTGACATCATCATACATTTTTATGCTTCTTTCTTTCAATGCCTATCTTGAATGGGAAGCACACCTACATATTTATTTGGTTATGTTTCTTCCAAAAGGGAGACAAGTTTTTCAACATTGGACCATGTTTTATCTTCAAGCACTTACAATTTTTGTAGGTGATTGCACATTATGTGGGGGATATATAGTCTCTCTCTTCCCCTCTTGTGTGGGGCCATTGATTGTATATATAGGACGTATGTAGTACTTGGGGGATGTGATTGAGTCCTCCATCCATGCATCATTTTTTTTTCTTTTCTCTCTTTTGGAGAGGGTATTTCTCATTTTCTTTAGTTGTAATAGGTTTCCTTTTTCATTGTAAATGGGTACCTAACATGGTTGTCTATATGGGACGCATATTACATTTTCTTTTTTGCATCTTCATTTTTGCATAATAATCTCCTTAAGTTGTACTTAAAGGGGGGTGTTGGAGTAAATGGTTTTTACCATTTACTAGCTTAAGTTTACTTAGGCTGATTATGCATTTAATTTCTTGGGTAGTTTCTTTCTTGTGTCGGGAAGTTTTATACCTGCCATGTATTTCATTCCTTTATAAGGCACTCTATACAATATGTAAATTATCTCATATTTTTTCCTCTTTCTGGTGAAATAACCTTGTGTTGCCTCTCTCATTTTTCGTGAGGGTTTATGCTATAGATGATCGTACTAGGTTATTTTCTCTAATAATTAATTATCATACTGTGTGGTTTCGAAGATAAGTAGTTCCATTTCATCCAAGGGAGAATTCAAGGAGTAAATAAGTTTTTGTGTTGTACGTTAGATGGACTGTACATATGTTTGGAGTTTTGGTTTATCTCTACCATACCTAACTACATATTAGTATTAAAGGGATCTATCTTAGGTCCATGCCAAAAGAGTTATTTTTTGAATTAAGTTTTCTCTAATGAGGCTGACCTAATTAAGAAACATGCATACGCATGTATAAATGTAAGACACTCTTTGGTGTGGATGTGTGTGGTGAGAAAGAGAGGAAGAGAGAATAATGTTCGCATGAAAAAATTTGAAAATGAATATGTGCAAATTGTATGGATGAGCATCTGAATGAATTACTCAAGCATTGTGCTTCATTGTAACTAAACTCCAGCACAAGGAAGGTGCATTCTTCATCAGTTCACACTTGTGGTTGTGAGCCATACACTTTTGTATCTTGGAAATTAGCCATCCCTTTTTGTATTTAGGTCATGAGCCTTTCAAGGACAATGAGTCCTAGTAGTGAGCCCTATAATATTCTATATTTGGATATATTATATTGTGAGCTAATCCTCTCCATGGTTTTTCCCTTTTTGATTCTTCCACATAAAAATTTTGGTGTTCATGTATGTTGATGCTTTCTCTTGATTTCATGTCTTCATTTGGTAATTCAATAAGATGTGTGATAATGCTTAGATGGATTTTATGTGAATGGTTTTATGGAATATTGATTCACCCCCCCTCTCAGTATTCCAAATGTTCAACAATTGGTATCAGAGCTTGGTTCCTCTGAAAAAGCCTAACAACTTGAGGATGGTCCCAGAATTTGATTATAGGAAAAATTTTCCTCTGAAAGTTGTCTTTGTTGGCAACTCAAAATAAAATCAGATCTAAATAATAAGCCGAGGGAAGTGAATGATTGTATCAAGGATTTGAGGAGAAGACATGAAGATTTCTATGTTCAACTAAAAGAAGAGCATGATGATATCACCAGACTATTTCATCAATTGGAAGAAAAGAAAAGGATTTAAGCCTGCCAAAAAGTTAAAATTCAAAGGAAGATAGATGAATGTATAAAGCTCAAGGAAGAAATGGAAATTTTGAGATCAGATCTAGAAAAGGGGAAAATATTTGAGTATAAATTCAAGAAAATAACTATAAAGCTTAATTATTTGATTGATTCTAAAAGGCATGCAATAGATAAAAGAGGCTTAGGGTTTGAAGAAGAACAAAATTCAAAGATAAAGGAACCTCCAGATAAAAATACTCTATGCAAAGATGGAAAAATCAAGGACTTAAGAAGCTATACTAGAAGGACTCCCATCAGACATCCTAATGATCAAAGGTACTTATCTTTTAATAATGTTTGTTATTATTGCAATAAGTTTGGACATGGGGAAAAAGATTGCAAAAGTAGAGAGAAGTGGAATGATGAAATCAAGAGAAATCAAAATTCAAATAAGATGATTTATTCATTTATAGGTCACTGTTATCTCTGAAATCCAATTGGGCATAAAGGTAACTAGTGCAAATATGGATTGAATAAGAGAAATTTTGGATGGAAGAATGTTTTTTGCTTTAAGTGCAACAATCTTAAACATATTAGAAGTAGAAAATTGAGAGGTATCAATTTGAAAAAAGGATATGAAGTAGTCATCAAGGTTGACCCGACAAAAGTTAAGAAAGAGATGGAAAGAATAAGGAGAAAAGAAGGAGAATCTAGAAAAAAAGGAAAACCAGAAGCATTTCTTTTTGTGCCGTCTTCCAATGCAGATACATCACTCAAAAATTAATTCATAACTTGGCTAAGGGAGAGCATTAATCAAAAAAATTACCAACCCATCCTTTTATTTCATGTCATGGTGGAAGTACATTTATTAAGGTTATAAACTCAAGAATTCATGCAAAAGGAATTTTCAGTCACATGTGCGAAAAATGTATTTAGCAGAATTTGAAAGGATGAAAACCTTCACGAATTTTGAGGTGATCTACTTGCGATCTAAAGCATTAATTAAAAAAAAAAAAGGGATGAAAGGAATAAATTTAGATATGTTTAGGAAAATTCATTTGATGAAAAAAATTTATGCAAGAAGAAGCATGAAGAGGAAGCTTGAAGAAACCAAAGTAATTTTATCCTGTGGAAATTCTGAATTTAGCTTTGGTAGAAAAGGAAAAGGTAAGTTGATGCCACTACTTCTTGTAAATTACTTGTGGTGTCTTGTATGCAATGTATTTTCCCCAACTTATAAACAATTTATAAAGACCAAAACCAGAGTACAAAATGCATCATATTAAATCCATGGAACTTGATCTTTTGGGTGCTTTTCCGAATATTCCTCTTGGTGTCATACCGATTGAAGATGTTGGACCATAAATTCATTTAGAATTGGAAGAATATGGTTATGAAAAATCTTTCATGTTGTGGAGTGAAGAGTTAACTAGAAATGGTTTTACCCTAAAACCATAGTACAATGTGCTTACGAAAAATGAAATTGGATGTATGGAATAATTTTTTGGATTTTAGTAGTGAAGGAAGATGCATCAGAATGGTGCTTAGCAGACTTCATGGTGATTTTATGTGGCTTAATGAATTGTATATGATATCCAAAGATGTAATTAGGGAAGTAACTGGACTATCATCCTCTGGACCAACTCTTGTTCGTAACTTTGATAGAGAAAAGTGTTTAACGAGGAACACATTTGTTGGAATCTCTAACCCAAAAGTTCAATATGCAAGCTTAGTTATTTCACAAATGATTCTTGGTGAGAGAAATGTCTCCACTACCACAATTGATCTTGCATTAGATATGATAGAGAACAAAACTAATTATGATCTATGTGAGTTGCTCTGACAACAACTACTACAGAATCTAAGAGATTTCATGAAGAAGAAAGGAACATTCAAATATGGTACATTAGTTTTATGCTTGATTTTATACTTTATGAAGGAGATGCATGGATTAGGAGAAGTGAATTGGGAGAATACTTGACTGGTTTCTCATTAGATTGAGGATATTTTAAGAAACATTGGGGACTTAGATGCTCTAGAAGATGCCCTTGGTGCATTCTTTGGAAAGTTTCAAAGGAAAATGAACATAAGAAGGATAATTCCAAGACAATTGGTTTCAAATTATAAGAATGATATAATATTTTTGGTAAACTCTAATAGCTACATCATCAAGGTAGTTGAACCAAGGAATTCATGGTTACTTGAGTTTGGATATGAAATCGAGAAGGATTATGATGCTAGTTGCATTAAATTGTTTGTTAATAGCCCCTAGGATCTCAACAGGCCTAGGTTTGGAACCTACATTGAAGTAGCTAAAGCTCTTGAAGAGTTTGAGTTTTTCTTTGGTAAACCAAAGCTTGTCATTGGAGAAAAGAGGAAAGCATTTGTGGTTCATGCCCTCGTTGCTTAGATGGACCCTACTCCTAGGAGACTCAAGCACTTCGCCAGAAGTAGGAAACATCTTTAGGTAGCTCCTAGCGTTGTTTCTAGTTCTTCTTATTTCATTAAAGAAAGATCAAATGCATTAAATAATAGATTCAATGAATTAAAGAGAAAAGCAATAAGTGGCATGGTCTCTTGGGTTGAAAGAAAAACATTTTTGGAAATCGTATATCAGTGCAAGACTACTCATAGCTTGGCACTTGATAAACATAAGAATATTCAACATTGTGAGGAAGACAATAAGAGATTATTTGCATTATGTTGGTCTTGTCCTAATGCAATTCAAAGGCCGAAGGATTTTGAGAGTAGGATTGAAACCCAAATTAAGTTTTCATCAAGCACATTTGATCTTTCTCTTAGTTAGGATGATCAGACTTGCTATGGTTTGACAAGACTACATGAAGAATACCTTGCATCACACAAAGAAATAGGAAAGCTGATTGAGATGTATGGGAAGCTCACAAATCTAATCAAGATTGAGTGTGCTCATATCTACTATGTTAATTTTGTTGCTGAAAGGGTTTTGAACTCTTATGCTTCTCCAAAAACTGTGGTTGAAGGAAATGATACTTTATTTGATATCAATTATCTATGTAGCACTCTGATAGAGGCAATGAATCTTTGGAATTAAGGGAGATCCTCATGGAGAGGGATTCTTAACTAGATTTAGTCATCTACCACCTATTATTAGTCATTTATCATCACTAATTCTTTAATGTACTCCTTAGGGGGAGTGTTATAATCTACAAAGGGACTATTAAAGCACTAAAATTCCTTTTTCCTTCACCATTGATGTCAAAGGGGGGAAGAGAGAGAAGCATCATGTGAAAATAGAGAGGAAATTGAATTTTTTTTGTGTGCATGTTGGGAAGAGGTATTTTTTAAGGTTTTCACATTGTGTGTTTCCATCAATGACAAAGGGGGAGATTGTTGGAAATTGATAGGTTGTCATTGATGTCAACAGATAATGGAATTTTGTTGATTTCCAATATTTTTCTACTCTAGTTATAAATGCCTATTGATCTAGTATTTTGATCCGGACTATCTTATTTTTGTATGATCTTCTCAAAAGTTGATAACATGATTCCTTGACATCAATTGCATTCTCTAACATGGTTTCAACTAACGAGGGTGTATGGGTTGTGATGTACTATTATCAATTGGTTGTGAATAGTGCTATGCTTTTACACTAGCTTTGTACATCATTTTTTTAGTCTGGATTATATCTTAGTAAAAGATATCATTATAGGACTTTTTACACAAGTTTGAGTCTACAAGATGTATTCTACCTTGGAGTTTCATGATGATATGTGAAGGAATTTGGGAGATATGAATGATAGTATTATATTTTGCAGACCTCGGTGATTTTTCCTCCTACAATCTATTGTGGGAGATTCCACATTTTCTCATAATTAATTATCATACCGTGTGGTGTCGAAGATAAGTAAATTGATGTCATCCGGGGGAGAATTGAATGAGTTAATAAGTTTTTGTGTTGCATGTTTGATGGAGTGTACATATATTTAGAGTTTTGGTTTGTCTATGTTTGAGCTAACTACATATTAATATTAAAGGGATCTCTCTTAAGTCCATGCCAATAGAGATAGTTTTTGAACTAAGGTTTCTCTAATTAGGCCAACCTAATTAAGAAATATGGAAACATATGTATATATGTAAGACACTCATTGGTGTCGATGTGTGTGGTGAGAAAGAGAGGAAAAGAGAAGAATTTTTGCACGATAGAAGCTAAAAATGAATATGTGAAAATTGTATGGATGAGCAGCTGAGTGAATTATTCAAGCATTGTGCTTCACCCAAACTAAACTCTAGCATAGGGAAGGTACATTATTAATAAGTTCACACTTGTGGAAGTGAGCAATACACTTTCATATCTTGGTATTTAGCCATCCATTTTTGTATTCAAGATGTGATCCTTTCAAGGATGGTGAGCCCTATAGTATTCTATATCCAAACATATTATATTGTGAGTTAATCCTCATCGTGGTTTTTCCTATTTTGGGTTTTTCATGTTAAAATTTGGGTGTTCATGTGTGTTAATGTTTTTTCTTGATTTCATGTCTTCCTCTAGCAATTATATCAGATGTGTGATAATTCTTAGATGGATTTTATGTGAATGGTTTTAAGGAATACTGATTCACACCCCCCTCTAAGTATTCCAGATGCTCAACACCCTCCACTGCTTAAAAAAGGGAGGAGAAGTCTTGTTAGGGCTCTTATTCTTACTCTATTGTTCCACCTATTGCTTCCTCTTGCCCTACTACGACACCATTGACTTTCTATCCTATACGTTTGATGAGGATTCCGATGGTGCTCACTTGGTGGAAGGCCAAGTCTCAGGCATTTGAACTTCCTATCTTACCCATGGTGCCTTGGCCCATTTTGTACATTGTAATGGGAAAGGTCCCCATGGAGCATCTTCTATGTCTTGGCATCTGCAACCTCTTGTTAATCCTACCTCTAAGGTAGTGAATGGGAAGGGGCCTCCCGCTGAGGTGCTATATAGTCTTATCCCTTCATTGTTGTTGTATCTTCCTCTCCATTTCTTCCTCCTATTCCTATCTAGGAGTCCCTCCCTCCACTAGAAATGGTCATGATGGATATTTTTATTGTTAAATAGGAGTCTCTCATCCCTTCCTAGGCTACAACCTCTATCTCTTGAAGTTGTAGAAATCACCTTGCACATGAGTGCAAGAATTAGAGGAAGGCTTTGGCAATTGCGTAGGCCGCCTTGCAGAAGAAGGAAGGGGACCCAATGGCTCCTGCTTCAACTTCTTCTACTATTTCCTTGTCTTCCTCTCATTCTACTTCAATTCTCTCTACCTCAATCTTGCTCCTATCTCTCCCTATGATCGTAAATGATCCTCACTTGAAAAGGGTGCAGGTATTCATTTCTCCTTCATCTGAGCCACCCCTTTTGATGTCCCTTCAAAAAATAAGGCCCTTTTCAAAAACTATGGACATGTCAAACACCTCAAATGTTGATGCAAAGCAAGGTAGAGTAGGTTCAAACAACACTATTTATCAACTTCTTCAAGTTTCAAACCCTAACTAGGATGACTTAACTCACAATTTCACAATTCTCCTTCTAGGTCTTCAAACCTAGGTTTTCAAGCATATCTTTTAGAGAAGGTTGTTTCTCCACAAACTCCTAACCATTTTAGACACCCATTAGGCTCCTCTTTGAAATATCTCATTTGAGAATAGGATTGTTTGAAACAATTCTTCAAATATGACCTGCTACATTGCTCCAAGGCCAAATTAGGACACTTTTCCAAAGCAAAAGTACCAAATACCAAAACTTCACACCATTAGTTCTAACATGTCACCTAGGGTCCCAAAATGTAGTTTTTGTCACCAGACTTCATTACCAAATTGTTGTCCTATACCTACCTAAGCCTAACAATCCACCCCAAACTCCATCCCCTGCTCTAGATAACAACAAAATCTCTAAGAAAATGCTAATCCCCTCCATTCCACTAAGTTTTTCCAAGATTCAGTAGTGGACTGGGCTGCAAAGCATGGTTTTGTTCACAAACCCTTAAACCTAGGGTTTTACAGATAGATTTCAAATAAACTCTTCAAACTAACTTATTTATCAATAAAAATCAATCACACCTTAGCCAAATAAAAGAAGATTCACTTCTTCAAATTTTCACATATGTTTCAGATCATAAATCTACTATACGGGGCCATATAGATCTCAAAACTATAGAAAAACAAAAAATTTGAACAAAAAATAGAGTTTATTCAATTGGTTTTCCACCAAAATCACATAAAAAGTGTTGCCTCAAAGTTTTTGAGGCCATTTTAAGAATTTATAACTAAAAACCAATGGTCTCCAACCAATTTTCAATTAGATTTTTGTTCACCTTCCTTACAAAGTAAAATTTGCAAAATTGCAAAGCAACTTTTTGTAACATTTTGACAACATTTACAAACACATACTTAAATGACCCTATATGACCTAAATACATCAAAATGGTCTCAATTAGACCTTATTACACTTAAAAATGTGATCAAACACACAAAACTCAAGGTTAGACACCAAAAGACCAAAATTTCCATGGTGCCCCTAGACCATACACTTGAATAGAAAAGAATCTTAAGTTCCACCCGAGATCAACTCTTGTACTAATGTTCCATTCTTCTTGATATCATCTTCTAACATCCATGATGCATCTTCAAGGGGTAATTCTTGCCACTTCACAAGATATTCATTATGGACCTTGTGTATTGATATCTTCACCTCTTTTGTGTCTAAAATGACTTCAAACTTCAATGGTTTAGTAGGTGGTACATCTTTAACCCAATATTCATTAGCAACATCAGCATCAACACCTATACCTACATCCACAAATCACTTGAAAGGGTATAAGTTAGCAACATTAAATATAGTGGAGATAGCAACTCCAAGAGGGAGTTCTATCTCATATGCATTGGATCCAAACTTATGGACCACTCTGCAAGACCCAATTTTCTTCATCAACAACTTGGTGTATTTTCTTTTTGGAAACCTTTCCTTCTTTATATGTGCAAGTACCAAGTCTCCCATCTTAAATTGTACATCCCTTATTTTCAAATTAGCATGCTTCTTATACTTTTCAACACTCTTCTACAAATTTTCTCTAACTTGCTAGTGTATCTCCTACATAGCTTCAACAAATGCTTCTCCCTCAGCACTCCTCTTCTCCATCCCTATCAAATCTCTAAGCTCAAATACACCTCCTAGTTTTAGAATTTGCACTAATTCAAAAGGGCTTTTCCCAATGCTTCTATTGATGGAATCATTGTAAGCATATTCAACTTGTGGAAGATCCAAGTCCCATTGTTTTCCATGCTCTTTTGTGAGACATCTTGAGAGATTTTCAAGTGATCTATTGACAACTTCAGTATACCCATCCATTTGTGGATGATAGGAAGTACTAAAAGTCAAATTAGTTCCAAGCTTTCTCCAAAGGGTCCTCCAAAAGTGACCAATAATGTTTGAAACAATTGTTAGTGGAAGACCATGAATTCTAACTATTTCTTTGAAGAATAACCCTACAAAATGAGAAGCATTGTTTGTGCACTTGCATGGGATAAAGTGAGCCATCTTAATGAATCTATCCACAACAAAAAATACAATGTCATAACCCCTTTGAGTTCTTGGAAAACATAATACAAAATCCATGCTTAAAATCTCCCATGGTCTATTAGGTATTGGTAAGGGCTAATAAATTCCTACATTAGAAGTAGAACCCTTGGGTTTTTGGTAGATTGTACAACTTTCCACAAACTTTCTGAAATCTACTTGCATTTTTTGCAAAAATTAGAATCTCCTTACCTAATCTAATGTCTTATCAACCCCAAAATTCCCTCCTAAACTACGACAATGTTTTTGCTTTATCAAATTGGCTCTCATGGAGCACCTTGGTATACATAATTGAGCACCTTTAAACAACAAGCCTTCTTGCAATAGAAAATCAGAAAATTCCTCATGAAAAGTATCTTTAATAAACTAATGCAAGACAAAGGTTCACAACAACCAACCTAGTTCATGAAATAGTATACTCTTTCTTTGAGGCAATTTCAACTACTCGTTCTTGAGAAATAAGGCTCCAAATAGGTCCATATAACAAAACCTGTACCCTCAAATCAACTAAAAAATCACAAATAACTAGGGAAAGTATTGAAACAACTAATAAAACTATCAAATCATTCATCTTTCTCAAGAAAATCATCTATTAAAGCAACAAATACAGAAACCCATACTCAAGGCTTGAACTAAGCTCCATTCAATGAGGGTTTCTAGAAAGTATGCCTTCTAAACCTCATACCAACTTTTATTACTTTCAATCATGCTGAAATATGTCTGGACAAACTCAAACAATAATCAAAAAATTCTGTCCTAAAAGATTTCTCACTTTTCCACCCTTGAACCACTCAAATTCACCCAAAACATGCAATTTTAACAACTAGTGCAGTCTAGGGCATCACCAAAAGCATAGAAAACCTTATTAAAATTATCCAAAACCTTGGATATAGTAAGAAAACATAAAAATGAATCATTTCACAATGTTTTAGAAGTTTCCACCATACAAATTAGAAGAAATCACATTTGTTTGTATGCAACCCCAAAAAACCTATGTTCAAAACAATTTTTAGGAAAGGACTTGTTTGACCCCTTAAATGGAATTATAAAAATTACTGGTAAAAACAAAGTTTTTCCACCACATCAAGATCTTTCCATTCATCCAAGTTTTAGGTCCATACAATTATGTACATGTCTGTACTAACATGTTATCTGACTGCAATTTCTGAAAAACGTTTTCTGAACTTGCTGCCTACACAAAAATCATCATAACTTTTTTATTACTCCATGAAAATGAGTGATACTTGAACAAATAGAAATATTATTCAATAAAATCATCATAAAACTAATTTCACAAGGTTTCTAGGCTGTACTGGTCTGTACAAGGCCTGGAAACAGGGAGAAAATTGTTAAAACTTCAAAACAGGGTATTGAAATTGACAAAATTGATTCCAACTTACATTCCCTTCCTTTGGCTCACCTCTCCAAGGATTAAATAGATGATTAAAACATAAATAATGGCTTCCCATTCATTTCTAACTAATTAACTACCCTTTACAACCAACTGACCCTTCATATTCTTGCTTTTGTTCACATTTTGCACTTTTGCAATTTTACATGTTTTGCAACTTTTGCAACAAATTGACTCAACCAACCCCTTAGTCACTTTAAATACATTAAAATATAACCACCCAAGACCTTTTACAATTATTTTACATATATTTTACATTCAAAGATTCAATTTTTGAAATTTATCCTTTTGAAGGCATTTGTGAGCAAGGTGCTCCTGCACCATACTTGACCAACTAGAAAAACTTTCCAAGTCCCTTGGAAACATGTGTGTACCTGCAAAACAAAATTAATCTTCCTTGTTCTTTGTTTCTTCTTCATCTTCATTTGTCTTTTCCTTGTCTTCTCTACTTGTCTTCACTTTATCCTTGCTTTCTCTTGTCATATTTTGTCCTTCATCTCTATCTTCATCTCTTTGCTTTGTACCTTTCTCAATCTTCAGTATCAGGTTCTCAAACTATTTCCTCTTTCAAAAGGACACAAGACTGTCCTCTTCATCTTTTCACCAACTCTTTGCTTAAGCAAGGACACAGGACTGTCCTTACACACCTTCAACTTTCCTCCAAGGACACAGGGTTGTCCTTGCAAACTACTTCTCCTCAACAATCATCTTTCATCTTTCTCTCTTCTGGATATGTGCAGGATCATGATGGGCCAAAAAGTAGCGATATGATGGGTATATGTAGGGTATGTGGCTGATGACTTTTTTTTAACCCAAAATTGATGAAGCGAAAAGGGTTTTTAAAGGAGATTCTCAGCTTTCCACCAATATAAATTATACTTTACTTTTAATTTAATAAATAATTATTATTCATTTTCTATTTGAATTATGACTAAAGTCCTCATTGATAGGCTGATTGAAAACATATATAGATTTCAAATGGTATCACATTCTATGCTTCACATACTATAGGATTAAAAAAATAAAATTTGAATTTCATGAAATTTTGACCAAGTTATGGTGGTCAAACATACGAGTTTTTATATTTTTTAAAAGTTTTACTAAAAAAATCATAATTAATTATTTACTTGGAAAAAAATTACAAAAAAAATGCATCACATCGGTACATGAGTCCTCTACTTATATCTAAAATATTATAAAAAAATATTATCATTTTATTGTGGTTATGGTGGTCAAACAGACACCTACTTATTTTTCCCCTGAAATTGAAGTACTCTGCATTGAAATTTCAAATTTTCACCAAATAGATTTAAAAAAAAAAAAAACCTACTAGTTTAGAAACTACATTCAATTTGCTACAAATTCTATTCTTAATATTTTTGAAATAATATAGATAACTTATTCAAATTTTTACATCAAGTTCCCTAACTCTGATTTTTTTGAATTTTTTGCCACTTAAGGGCCACCTATATTTTCCATGATGATCTTGCATATACCCTTCCCTCAAGCAAGATACTTCAGCCTTGCTTCTCTAAATGACTTTTCTTCATCACTTCATCTACTCGCATCAGTGGAGTATCCTTTAACTATTTAACAGGTTGCAACTCTTTAGGGCTTTTTCAAGAAAGAATCCATCAGGTTCTAACTACAACACAACTCAGCTTGCCTCACCTAGGTGTTCCGCTTACTCTTCCCTAGTCTCTTGGACTTTCTCAATGTAGCTTAGATGGATAAGCACCTGCAACCAACCAACTTCAACAACATCAATAAACCATCAATTCAACAACCAACTCTAGTCCAATTCTTTTGCTAAGCTCTGATACCAATTTGATGCAAAACAAAGGTTCACAACATCCAACCTAGTTCATGAAATAGAATACTCTTTCTTTGAGGCAATTTCAACTACTCATTCTTGAGAAATAAGGCTACAAATAGGTCCATATAACAAAGCATGTACTCTAAAATCAACTCCAAAATCACAAATAACTAGGAGAAGCATTGAAACAACTCATAAAACTATCAAATCAATTATCTTTCTCAAGAAAATTATCTATTAAAGCAACAAATACAGAAACCCATACTCAAGGCTTGAACTAAGCTCCATTCAATGAGGGTTTGTAGAAAGTATGCTTTCTAAACCTCATACAAAATTTTATCACCTTCAATAATGTTGGAATATGTCTACACAAGCTCAAAAAATCATAAAAAATTGCTGTCCCAAAATATTTCTCACTTTTCCACCCTTGAACCACTCAAATTCATGCAAAACATGCAATTTTAACAACTACGACAGTTTAGGGCATCACCAAAAACATAGCAAACCTTATTAAAATTATCCAAAACCTTGGATATAGTAAGAACACCTCAAAATGAATAATTTCACAATGTTTTAGAAGTTTCCACTGTACAAATTAGAAGAAATCACATTTTTTTGTATGCCACCCCAAAAACCCTATGTTCATAACAGTTTTTAAGAAATGACTTGTTTGACCCCTTAAATGGAATTATAAAAATTACTGGTAAAAAGAAAGTTTTTCCACCACATCGATATATTTCCATTCATCCAATTTACAGGTCCGTACATGTCTGTACAAGTCCGTACTAACATGTTTTTTGACTGCAATTTCTGAAAAATGTTTTCTGAATTGGCTGCCTACACAAAAATCATGATAACTTTCTTATTACTCCATGAAAATAAGTGAGACTTGAACCAATGGCAATATTATTCAATAAAACACACCATAAAACTAATTTCACAAGGTTTACAGGCCGTACTGGTCTGTAGAAGGCCTGGAAACAGGGAGAAAATTATTAAAACTTCAAAACAGGGTATTGAAATTGACAAAATTGATTCCAACTTACATTCCCTTCCTTTGTATCGCCTCTCCAAGGATTAAATAGATGATTACAACATAAATAATGACTTCCCCTTAATTTCCAACTAATTAACTACCCTTTACGACCAACTGACCCTTCATAATCTTGTTTTTGTTCACATATTGTACTTTTGCAATTTTACATGTTTTTCAACTTTTGCAACAAATTGACTCAACCAACCCCTTAGTGACTTTAAATACATTTAGATATAACCAACAAGACCTTTTACAATTCTTATACATACATTTTACATTGAAAGATTCAATTTTTGAAATTTAGCCTTTTCAAGGCATTTGCGAGCAAGGTGCTCCTGCACCATAAACTGAGCACACATAGAATATCCCTCTTTGAAGTCATCATCTTTAGCATACATATCCTTCAAGGCTTCTATCCCCACACTTTGAAGTTGTATTTCATGCACCAACATTGACCTCTGGCTTAGAGCATCAGCTACTTTGTTGGCTTGGCCTTTTTTTGTTTGATGGTAAAGGTATAGCTCTGCAAATACTCCAACTATTTTACATGTCTGTCACTTAGCTTGTCTTGACTATTTATAAACTGCAAAGCATGGTTATCAATGAAAATAATGAACTCCTTTGGCAAAAGGTGGTGTCTCCAATTCTTAAAGGCCTGTACCATTCCATACATCTCTATATCATATGATGAATACCTCATTTTTGCTTCATTAAACTTTTCACTAAAAAAAACCATCGTTCTACCTTTTTGGCTTAAGACTGCATCAATTGCAAAACCACTTGCATCACACTCTATAGTGAAAACCTTGTTGAAATCAGGTAAATCAAGGATAGGTTGTTGTGCCACTCTATTTTTCAGATATTTGAAGCTTTTTTTTGCCTCATTAGTCCACTGAAATTTCTTCCTTTTATCTCCCTTAATGTTGTCAATGATTGGTGAGGAAATGTGACTAAAATTCTTGATGAATTTCCTATAGAAACATGCAAGACCATGAAATCTTCTTACCTCCCCTACTAACTTTGGAGTTGGCCAACTGAGAGTTGCCTCTTCTTTTATGGGATCCATCTTCAATGAACCCTTGCAGATCACAAAACCAAGATACACAAGCTTTTATTTCATAAATTCACACTTTTTGAGATTTATCATCAACTTCTCCTCATTCAACTTCTATAAAACCATGTCAAGATGTTGCAAGTTGTCTTCCTTTGTCTTGCTAAAAACAAGAATGTCATCTAAATATACAACAAAAAAATTTCCAATAAAAGGCTTCAAAACCTCATTCATAAGTCTCATAAATGTACTTGAAGCATTTGACAGTCCAAATGGCATTACCATCCACTCATATAGACCTTCATTGGTTTTAAATTTAATTTTCCATTCATCTCCTTCCCTTATCCTAATCTAATGATAACCACTTTTTAAATCAATCTTTGAAAAATAGCATGCACCTCCCAAGCAGTACATTAGATCCTCCATTCTAGGTATTGGGAACCTATATCTAATGGTGATTTTTTTTATTTCCCTTGAGTCACTACACAATATCCAATCCCCATCCTTTTTAGGTGCTAAAATAATAGAAATAACACAAGGGCTCAAGCATTCCCTTATTAGGACTTTATCTAGCAATTTTTGAACCTGCCTTCTTATCTCTTGATTTTGTTTAGGGGCCATCTTGTATGCAACCTTGTTTGAAAAATTTGCAATATGGATTAGGTTTATATAATGGCTAACATCTCTCATGGGAAGAAAATAACTTGGTAACTCATCAATTTCAATGTCTTTATATTTTTCTAACAAGTCTTGAACCTCACTAGGTATACTCTCAACTTTGTTTGCTACTAAAGCAAATGCAGATTTAGGTCTGATCACTAAGGAAAATTATTCATGTCCACCTTCATCCTTCAATGTTTTCAAAAACCTTTTCTCCCCAAACACCATAATACTAGACCCAACTTTTTTATCAAACTCTTCATCTTGTAGGGGTGCTAATGTAAATGAAACTCCATATTTATCTATTACATGGACATTTTTATGGCCATCATGCTTTGCCTTTCTGTCATACTGCCAAGGCCTTCCTAGCAGCAAGTGACAAACATCCATGGGGATGATGTCACAAAGGATTTTATCTTTATAACTCCCAATATTAAACTCTACCCATGTTTTCTCATTTACCAATACTTGTTGACCTTTATTTAACCAAGACACTTTGTATGGTATGGGGTGAGGAATTCTCTTCATATTCAATTTCTCTACCATTTATAAAGAAACCAAGTTATTAGTAGAACTTGAATGAACAACTACTTTTCATACCTTTCCATGTGACTTACATGTGATCCTAAACAAGGATTTCATTTTTGGAGGCTCTTTGAATATTGGAACCTTAATGAGTGTCCTTCTCAATATCAAAGACTCGCCTATCTTAGGGGTAGTATGCTGAGATGGTGAATTTACTTTCATTGTCTTCCTCATGCACAATTTGGGTCCTTCACTCACCTCCATGGGAACTTGATGCTTGTTTGTCTAAAAACTTCCATGCTAGATGTCCAAATTGGTTGCAATTGTAACATCTTCCTAAGAAGGTGTTTGACCCTCTCCCTTTTCCACCAAACCCACCTCTACCATTAGGTCTTCTTCCTTTGAAATTACCTTTGCCACTTGATTCATCACTTTGCTCTTGGTGGCTACTTGATTCTCCTTGTTTTTGTGACTGCCCTCTTCCACCAAAATTGCCTCTATCTCTAAAATTATTTCCCCTACATATTCCTTGCTACTCATGTCTCCACTTGATTCTTTCCTCTGCATTGACAGCTAATTGAAAATACCCCTCAACTATCATCAGTGTTGTGAGACCAATTTCATCTTGAATGTTGAGCCTAAGGCCACTTAGATACCTTGCAACCTTTTCTACCTCATCTTTAGTATGTCTTTCTCTAATACTCAACCTATGTAATTCTTCAATGTGTGCCATCACATCTAACTCCTTTTGGTTTAAATTTGTAGCCTCCTAAAGGTCTAAATTGCATAATCTACAGGTAGAAATTCTACCTTCACCTTAGCTACCATTTTGTCCCATGAACTTATCTTTGTTTTTCCCTTCTATACTCTTTCTTCTTGAACATAGTTCCACCATGTTAGGGTAGGGCCCTTCAACTTTGTTTTTTAAAATTTCACCTTCTTATTGTCTTCTACCTCCTCAAATTCAAAGAAATTATCAAGAGCATCTATCCAACCCAATACTTCTTCACTGTCCATATTTCCACAACACATAGGCACTTCAACTTTCACCTTTGGAGTATTATCCCCCTTGATAGCCTTTAGCATCCTAAACATTTTCATCTCTTCAGGGTCCAAGTCCTCATCATCATGGACTCCTACTAGAGAGTTCTCACTCTCACCCTCATCCCCCTTATCACTTTGGTCACCACTAACCATTCCTCTTCTTTGATTCTTCTCCAAGTATGCTATTCTGGCAAGGGAAGCTTCATGAGACTCCTTATAAAGCCTCACCTCCTTTTCATATTGTTCCTTTAGTTCTCTGAATTGTTTGGCTATTGGATTG
Organism: Sequoia sempervirens; assembly: GCA_007258455.2. NCBI lineage: Eukaryota > Viridiplantae > Streptophyta > Pinopsida > Cupressales > Cupressaceae > Sequoia > Sequoia sempervirens. The sequence continues at coordinate 26,507,542 of VDFB02274714.1, forward strand.
CTTTTTGGAGGCATCTTGTTTATGCCAATTTTCATTCACTTTTCCACTTCATAATCAAAAACTATGCTCTAATACAAGGTAATGTAGAGCAGGGTGGAGTAGGTTCAAACAACACTATTTATCAACTTCTTCAAGTTTCAAACCCTAACTAGGATGGCTTAACTCAATTTCACAATCCTCCTTCTAGGTCTTCAAACCTAGGTTTTCAAGAATATCTTTTAGAGAAGTTCATTTCTCCACAAACCCGTAACCATTTCCGACACCCATTAGACTCCTCTTTGACATATCTCATTTGATAATAGGATTCTTTTGAAACAAATTCTTCAAATTTGACCTACTACGCTGCTCCAAGGCTAAATTAGGCCACTTTTCTAAAGTAAGAGTACCAAATTCAATCACCAAATACCCAAAATCCAAACCATTAGTTCTAACATGTTGCATAGGGTCCCAAAATGTAGTTTTTATCACCAGAATTCATTACCAAATTGCTATCCTACTAATTCACTAACCTACCTAAGCCTAACACATGAAGATGTTAGGTTAGGGCTTGGACAAAACCACCCCAAATTCTATCCCTTGCTCTAAACAACAAAAAAATCTCTAAGAACATGCTAATCCCCTCCATTCCACCAGTTGAGCCAAGATTCAACAATGGAATGCATTGCAAAGCATGGTTTTGTTCATAAACCCTTAAAATTGGGGTTTTTACAGATTTTTTTTAAAGAAACTCTTCAAAATAACTTATTTCTAAATAAAAATAAATCACACCACAACCAAATCAAATAAGATTCATTGCTTCAACTTTCCACATATGTTTCAGATCATAAATCTATTGTTCGAGGCTATACAGATCTCAAAACTATAGAAAAACATAAAAATTTCAATAGAAAACAAAGTTTATTCAATTACTTGTCCACCAAAATCACATCAAAAGTGTTTCCTTAAAGTTTGTGAGGCAATTTTAAAAATTTCTAATTGAAAACCAATGGTATCCAACCAATTTTTAAATGGATGACCATTCACCTTCCCTACAAAGCAAAATTTACAAAGTTGCAAAGCAATTTTTTGCAACATGTTGACAACATTTACAAAACACACTTAAATGAATCTATATGACCTAAATACATCAAAATGGTCTCAATTAGACCTTATTACATCCAAACATGTGATAAAACACACAAAATCAAGCTTAGAAACCAAAAGACCAAAATTTCCATGGTGCCCTTGCCCTAGATGTGTCTACTATGGTTTCCTCCTTCTCCTCCTCGCCCTCCACTTCATCCATGGGGATTTCACATCCTTCAATGAAGTAAAAGATGGAGGATGACCCTAATAGAAATGGGGATAATAAAATGGGTTCAAATTCTTTGGAGGGTGGCTCTACATTAGCTTTTGTCGTCCTAGTGATGAAGGAAGCCCTATCATCCTCAGAGTTCATCACTTCCCTTGAATCTTTCAATGAGGCTAGTAGTGGATCTCGGTGCCACCTCCATCTCCAATTGAGCTAACACATGGTACTCCTATAAAGTGTGTGTTCAACTTTTTATATGATGTCTCAACCCTATTAATGATCTTTGCGAGATTGTTGATATTCACCTCACAAGAACTTAGTGGAGAAGACCTTGAAGGGACTTCTTCCTCTGCTCTTTTTGTAGGAGAGTTAGAGGGTACCCCCTTTGATATTCTTCCCTTGAAGGCTCATCCATCTTGCACTTGTGATGATCTATATTGGGAGAATGACAACCTCACTGGTTAATGAGAAGTAGGGGGTTCCTCTTCTTTATCTATAAATTAGATGGTGTGTGTGTGTGTGTTTTGTGTTCCACTGTGCTTGTTTTATGTGTTCCTAGATGACCCTTTTCACCCTCATAGGTACTTGGATACAAGAGTGTTTTTGAGTCACAAAACTTCCTCTATTTGTCACATTATTCTTCTCTTTTTTGTGCCTTGAATTTTGACAATTAGGGATGATGCAAAGTGCTGGGGAATTTAAGCCTCCCTTCCATGTTGACCCAATTTTTTATTCTCATTTTCTTTTCATGTTCCCTTCTTCACATGGTTTGATAAAGTAGGGGTTGATGAGAGTTCATTTATATATTATTATATCTATCTATCTATATTTATGAGCAACTCTGACCCTCAAATATTAGATCCCCCTATCTCTTGTTCATGACATCCTTGTTTCTCCTTTCCTTTTATATTTCTCTCTTCTTTTCTTGCATTTTTATGTTGTGGTGCTTATGTGTTTTCCATCGCATGTGTGACAAAATTACCACAATTACATATCATCATGTTCCATGGTCTACAAGACCACTTTCATTCTTTCTTTTCTCTCCTTAGGATCTCACATGACTATATGCTTGGCACACACCATCCTAAGAGGGGGCTCTCACATTACTTTGATTTTCAAAAGTTGCATTTGGTGGCCAAAAAAACTCTTCTTTATAAATCTATGACCTTTTTTCAAAAAATTTCATTCTTCAACATGAATTCCTAGATGAATTTTTATTTCATGTCAGATTCATAAGAGAATCCATACTTTCCCTTGTGAGGGACCATTATTTCTTTTGAATTCCTTATGAAATGAATCTTTTAGAAGGAATCCTCAATGTTAGAATCATTGGCAAAAAATATTGTCTCATTTAAATATTTTTTATTCACTTTCAAATTGAGCGTCCCTTGAGTGGAACCCCTCTCTTTTGAAAGGTTCATGAGGGACCCCTTTGAAATCTCTTCCTTCAATTTTTGACTATCTGTGTGACTATCTACATGTCTTCTTCTCTAGATTCTTTTTTATATCCAACATGTTTTGTCTATGAATTAACATGTTTCTTTGTCCTTGCGCCTATGAAGCTACTTTTCAATCAACCTTATAGGATCCAATACTTGTAAGGCCCCACCAAACTCTATAGACCGTCCTACATCTAGCTTCCTTTAGAATCGAGCACCTGGGGGGCACCTCCTTTCCAAATTTGAGGACTTGTGAAGGGCTTATATCCTACAAGATCTCTTTGTTCAACTTTGTATCTCTAAGGACCTATACAAAATTTTGTTCACCATCTGTGGGTCTGTGGATCTGCGATGCACTTTTTTTGACTCTCCTTGGGTCTCAAGACCTATGAGCTAGCTCCTCTTCTTTTTCTTTTGGTTCGGTTAGATTGTAGTCTCCTTCCTTGATGGTTCAGGTATACAATTCTAAACTATTTCAATCTAATTTACCTTGCATTTGATAGCACATATGCTCACTAAAGTGGGGGAAAAATGTAATGGAGTGAATTTTCACCCTTTGCAAATTCCCCATTTTCATCCCCTCACCTTATAAAAAATTAAACCTCAAAATGCTATTCCACATCATCCATTTCGCTTCCACCCACTTGGTGGCTATATTTAGTGTCGGCTGGGGAATTTTTAATAGGGATGCTAGTGAGGAATGCAGACATCTATAGAGGCATTACACTTCTCCATTAGCAATGAAGACTACTACCCCTATGCCCTTGACTGACCTAGAACGACTCTTTTGGGTCTCTATCCATGCTAAAACATTCGTTCATTCACTCAATTCAAGATTATTTTTCTTCAAGCTTCTTCACACCCACTTCATGTTTCTACACACTTCTTGATATTTTTCACAACATTCCTCACAATTTTTAAATCTCTAAAGCATTACAGTACTAGATTTCACTATTTTTGTTGTGGCAATGATTGCACCTTCAAGCTTGTGAGCTGACATCTCCCTTCACATGCTCGAGGAACCTTGTTTGGGAGGTGATATCCACTTTATTAGCTCATCTATTTCCCTAAACTTCTCGAGTTTGCAGAAGGATAGTGGAATATCAATAGCCCTCCCTTTCAACCCTCTTAAAACATTAAATTGACCATTGAACAATCCTTAGGGCGAGGCAGATCAGGGTAGCTGATCATTCTAGACCCTTCATGACCTAGGGTCCTAAGCATTTGATCCACCTCCTCTACATCCCCACATTTGTTTTATTTTATTTTTTTTATAAGAGGGAATGCACTTTGATGGATCATAGATCCAAACATTTTTGTTATTTTTAGTAGATTCTTGGAAGATCTTGTTATTTCTCTCCTTCCATAAACCTTAGGCTATAAAATGAGGATCTTATCTCCATAGGTCAACAATTGTATTATGGGAATAGGGGAAAACATTCCAACTATCCAAAAACTACTTTATTGATGAAGGAATGACCCATTTGGTCATTAGGATAGGGAGAAAGAATCACCAAACCTCTCTTTAGTAGGAAAAGTTGAAGAAGAGATGTATTATTGTCTCCTCTTCTTCATTACAAAGGTATGATCTATTGAAAAATTGGAACCATTTTTATTTAGGTTATAAGTGGTTAGAATATTTCCATGGGAAATAACCCACCAAAAGTAATTCACTTTGGGAATCAAGCTTTTTATCTAGACAAGGTTCCAATGAAAATCATCCTTAGTAATCAAAATATTTTCCACAACTTCATAAGTATACTTCACCAAAAGGCTCCTTGAAGGAATTTTAGTCCAAATCCATTCATCTTTTTGTCCTTTGAAAAAATTCAGGCTCAACAATCCTTTGAAGTAAGGCTTGTAAAGTTGCATCCTAGTTTTGTTGTCTCCCTCCTTTGAAATTAGCTCTAGTTAATTGATTTTTGAAATTTATCCATTCAAGCTTCAATCCATCCTAGATAGTATACCTAACAAACTACTTTCCAAAATTTATAATAATCCTCTGTTTAATTAAGAGGATATGGCTGATGGATGACATGGGGAGCAATTAATCCTGACATCATCCCAAAATTCAGTATCTTGACCATTTCCATTTCTTTTTTCACCCCCATTTTTACAACACTTATTATTTCAAGGAGATTGTTCCAAAAAAATGAACCATAAGGTAGCTCCAAAGCACTTAGAAAGAAACCCTACTCCCTATTTTCCAAGTATTTAGCTCTTAACATTTTAACTGAATCTTTAGCACCTTCTAGAAGACACCAACCCATTTTAGCAATAAGAGCTTTATCAAAGAGTTTCAACCTCCTAATACCAGGACCACTTGTCCCTTCCAAAGCACACACATTTTACCAACCCACTAAAGGAATTTTATTCCTCTCTTCTATCCCAGACCACAAAATCTCCTTTAGATCAATTCTATATTTTTCACAATGAAGATAGGGATATTAAAAAGAGATAGGTAATAAACTGGGATGTTTTGTAACAAAGCTTTGAGTAGTTGTATTTTTCTAGATTGACCTAGGAGTTTCCCCAAGCCAACTCTTTTTTAATTCATTCCAAGATGTAATTCCAATAATTACTAGTTGGTTGTTTTGAAATAAGAGTAAGGACAAGGTAGGAAGTAGGGAGAACAACATCCTAATAGCCTAGAATGCACATAACTCTATCTTTAACAATATGTTATGAATTAAAGAAGTATATCTTACTTTTTTATACTTAATATGTTAGCCTGAAGCCTTAGCATAATAATTAAGGATTGATTTCATGTGGCTATCTTCAACAACCAAGGCTTCGCTCATAAGAATAGTATCATCCAAAAACTGTTGGTGAGTAGTTGGAGGAATAGAGGAGACAACCTTGAACCCTTTTAGCAACTTCATATCTAAAATATTTTGAATGTTTCTTCTTAGAATTTCAGCTACTATTATAAAGAGGTAGGAAGAAAGAGGATCACCTTGCCTTAAACCATAACCACAAGAAGAAAACCCCTTGAGAAAACCATTCACCAAAACCAAAAATTTAGGAGTAGTTACACAAGAGGTGATTAACTTGAGAAACCTTCCTTTAAACTGAAAGTGTTTAAGGAAAAAAAGAGAGGAAGGGCCAAGATAGCCTATGATATGCTTTAGATATGTCCAATTTCAAATCCATTCCTAGTTTCTTACTAAGCTCCACTAAGTGGAAAACCTTGTGGGTATATAGATAGAAGCATCCAAAATATGTCTCCCTTGAATAAATCCTTTTCTATTTTTAGCAATCATTTTGTTCAAAACAACCTTCAATTTGTTCACAATAATCCTAGAAAAAATCTTATATGTTGTGTTGCAAAGACCTATAGGCCTGAAATATTGCATTGAGGGGGTGTCTTCCTTTTTAGGAATGACAGCAATAAATGTGGAATTGAGTTGGTTTAAGAGTCTACCTAATCGAATGAAAGCTTGAGTAGCATTTAAGAGATCTTCTAAAACAATGTCCCAAAATTATTGCAAAAATTAGGAGGAAACCCATCTGGCCTCGAGGTTTATAAGCACCAAAGGATAAAATAGTAGACTTGACTTCCTAGAGAGAAAAAAATTTAGTCAAAAATTTAAGATCTTGAACTGAAATAGCTTGGGGGATCACATGAATAAGGCTTTGAAACTCAACAAGGGCAACAACATACTCCTTTTGAAAGTTTGAGGAAAAGGAAACAACCACTGTAGTGATTTACACTTTTGAATCAAGAATAGAACCATCTTCTTTGATTAGATATCTAATCCTATTTCTACTTTCATGTTTCATTGTTGATTGATGAAAGAAATTTGTGTTTCTCTCACCTTCCAAAAGCTATTGAATTCTAGATTTTTGTTTCCACAAGATCTATTCCTACTTGTTAACATTGAACCATTGATCCCTGAGAACCCGATCCTTGTTGCAAGTGGCCTCATCAATGACTCCTTCCTCCATCAAATTTTGCACCTATTTTAAGCTATCTGTAATAGACTTCTTAATGTTGAAAATATTACTAAAAGAAAGCTTATTCCATCCTTTAACTCTTTCTTTGAATTTCTTCAATTTATTAGCCAAACACTGTATTGGGGTTCCAACATAAGCTTCATTCTAGCATCTTTCTACTAGAGCTTTAAATCCAAGGTGGTGATTCCACATGATTTGATATCTTAAAGGGTATGGCCCCTTGACAACATTATCTTCCCAACAATGAATAAGAGTATTGTGATTTGAGCCAATTCTAGGAAGAGCAGATAAGGTGAGAGTTAGAAGGATGTTCCAATTTTAGGAAATAAAAAAATAATATATTTTTCCTTGGATAAGGTAGTTACCTTGATGCCTATTAGACTAGGTAAACAAGTTACAATGTAAGGGAAATCAAAGAGACCAAGAAAGTTAAGAAATCTAGCTAGATCCATCATGTTCTCAAAAAAATTATCTAATCCACTTATCTTTTCTAATGAAAATAGGGGATAGTTGACATCCTCTCCAAGCACCCACAAGTCCCCTTTGTTGCTGCTTATATGGTTTATCAAAAATTCTCATAGGTATAATCTATCAAGGCGATAATTAGAACCATAAATGTTTATCCAATTCTATTTTTCAAAGGTGATAAGATCTTCAAAAGAGACCATCAAACAACTCTTACTAAAAAACCAATTGTGCCTTTTAATCTACTAGGATTCCACAAAGTACAGTACCCCTTGAAGTTCCTTGAGCATCACACAAATTGAAATTGAAACTTGGCCATAAATTATTAACAACCTTGGAAAAGATATCATTTTTCATTTTCATTTACTAGATCAATAAGATGCCTGATTTATAGTCTTCCATACAAGTATTAACCAATTGTTGTTTATAGGGACAATTTAGGCCCCTAATATTCCAAGAGATTAACTTCATATCAAAAAGTGATCTAAAAACAATACCACCTTGATGTTGCTAGGAGGGTAAGACCACTCCCCCTTACTTCCTTTCAGATTTAGGTCTCGAGAGAGCATCAAGACTCTTTTTCTTCCATAAGGAAACATCTCTAACTATGTCTTTATTTCTTGAGTCCTTCTGAGATGGCTTACCCACTTTGTTGCCTTTCCCAACATCAGGTTTCTTTTTCTTTTTAGATTTGGTGTTAGCTTGGATCCACTCATCATCAGCTACACCTTTAGCATGAGAGGATTTAAAGCCCAACTAAGCCATATCTTCCTTTATGTTTTTTTGTTCCTTTGCTTTAAAGACAACTATTTATTTTCATCCTTAGATTGTTTCCCAGGAGAAGAAGCAAGAGGGAAGGAGTCCTTTTCTTGACCTGTTTGAGAGTCAATCTCATCCTCCTCAAGAATTTTTTATTTTTATTCTAAGTGGTGGTTAGTTTCTCATTTCAAATTAGTCATTTCTTTAGACTCATTATGATTTCCCTCCATGTGTTTGTAATCTAAACACTTCTCACTTTCCTCTATTTCATTTACCTTATCTTTTTGACATGGCTCTGTTGAAAATTGTTTAAGTTAATTAGAAGAGGCTTCATTTACTCCCACTCAATTGGCATCTCAAGGGAAACCTCCAAGTCTTCCTTTAGGAAAAAAATATCTTTATCCCTAAAAGAAGAAGCCATAGCTTCTTTTCATCCATTGACTTCTTTATTAAGTTCCCCTATAGGAGAACCCAAAATTAACTCCTTCCCAACTGAAGGTTGTTCCTTCTAAGGGACAAAAACTAGAGGGTTTTGAGATATTTTCCTAGGCTAATCCTTATCACTATATTAGAAATAAGGGATAAAATTTAGACCCATCTTCCCAATTTTAGATTCTTGAATCATCCTATTACAATTATCCTAGAAATGGCCAAATTTCTTATATTTTTGACAATAAGCTATTGCATTTTCATACTCCAAAGGTTGAATCCATTTACCAAAAATTGATTTCAAGGCAACATAGGTAGGAAGAATAATGTTAACTATCACATTAACACAAATACTAGTAAAAAAACATCTAAAGTTAAGTTGAGTTAGCTATAGATGATAGTCCATAGGCATGAAAACCATACATAGAGGTGATGATGTAAGGACCTAGCCAATAAGGGTTAAACATCCCCTTTTGATTAGGTGGTGTATTTGCATTCCTCTGATTCTCATAGAGAACAAGATCACCTACCTTGAAAGTTCAAGAAATAACACCTTGATTATAATGTTTATAAATAGACCATTGATAAGCTTGGAGATGTTCAATAAGGGTATGTGCAGGATCATCATGGAAAAAATAGGCCCTTAAGTGGCAAAAAATTCAAAAAAATCAGAATTAGGCAACTTGACATAGAAAATTGAATAATTTATCTATATTATTTCAAAAATATGTAAGAATAGGATCTGTAGCAAATTGAATGTAGTTTCTAAACTACTAGGATTTTTATTTTTTATTTTTTTTAAAACTATTTGGTGAAAATTTGAAATTTCAATGCAGTAGTACTTAAATTTCAGGGAAAAAATAAGTAGGTGTCTTTCTGACCACCCTAACCACAATAAAATGATAATATTTTTTTTATAATATTTTAGATATTAGTAGAGGACTCATGTCCTGATTTGATGCATATTTTGTAGTAATTTTTTCTAAGTAAATAATTAATTATGAATTTTTTTATTAGAACATTTAAAAAATATAAAAAACTCATATTTCTGACCACCTTAATTTGGTCAAAACTTCATGAAATTCATTTTTTTTAATCCTATAGTATGCAAAGCATAGAATGTGATGCATGTTTAAAATTCAAAAAATGTGATACTATTTGAAAGCTATAAATGTTTTTCAATTAGCCTATCAATTAGGACTTTAGTCATCATTCAAATAGAAAATGAATAATAATAATTTATTAAATTCAAAGTAAAGCATAATTTATATTGGTGGAAAGCTAAGAATATCCTTTAAAAACCCTTTTTGTTTCATCAATTTTGGGTAAAAAAAGAAAGTCATCAACCACATACCCTACACATATCCATCATATCACCACTTTTTGCCCCATCATGATCCTGCACATACCCATAACCTATAATTAGCACTCATTGAGAAACTCAAGCTAATATAAACAGTCATCATAGTAAGTGTCATCATCAATCAACCCTTTAAGGGAAACTCACAAATATTGAATTTCCAACTCTAAAGGAATGATAGCCTTGGCACCATACATGAGGTTATACGTTGTTCTACCAATAGTCATAGAAACACTCGTGGGATAGGCCCACAAGATGTACATTAATTAAGTATGCTAATGTTTACCACGTTTATTCACTGTTCTTTAGAGAATCAACTCAAGAGTTTTATTAGATGCTTTAGCTTGGCCATTAGATTGAGGATAGTATGGTTTAGAAAAAGCAATGTTGAATATGAAATTTCTTTAGGGATTGATTCACCTCTTTGTTCTTGAATGAAGTACCATTGTCAAACAGAAGAGTAGAATGCAATCTAAAACAAGCAATGATATTGTTTAGAAAATCTATAGATTGCTTCAGTGTTTGTGGATCGAATTGGAATAGCTTCGGCCTATTTCCTAATGTAATCAGTGCTGGTAACAATGAAGGTATGTCCTTTGGAAGAAGGAGGTGATATTTATCCAATAATATCCAACCCCATTTTGTAAATGGCCAAGGAGAGGTCTAATTTTGAAGGTCTTGTGGAGAATCCCTAATGGGATTGTTGTATAGTTAATATTGAGGAAACTTCTTGACAAAGGAAAAGGAATTTTTCTCCATTGTTTTCCAAAAGTGTACTATGTGAATCAGTTCACCCACCAAGGATTTTCCATGAAAATGTCCACCCCTAGAGCTCGAATAGGATTCTCAAAGGGAAAAGGGTATTTTAGCCTTAGTAAGACACTAAAGACCATTATAAGACTTTTGATAAAGAACATTTGACAATATAATATATTAGACTTATTTTTTTCCTATCCGAGTGTGAGATTTTTTGGTCACATTATTGGGAAAATCTATAGTCTTTAGATAATTAAAAATATGAGAGTACCATTCCCTTGAGTCTATGTGAGCATTAATTATACCATAATTTTTAGGTTGGTCTGAGACAAGGGGAGAGTGGAGAATGTGAACCACAAAATGGTACTCTTCTACAACATCATCTAGAGATATAAGGGAGGTCGCACTCACCATTACATCTACGTGTCCATTTTCACTCCCAGTAATACTATCTATCTCAAAAGAAGAGAAACAATCAAGAAAGGATAAAGCTAGATCCCAATACTGAGATAGCTTTCTCTGCTTAAAGCTTTATATGTTCCCATAATTTGATTTACAATAATTTTGAAATAAACATGAATGCAATTTTTTTTAATGTTTAAATCCATCAC